>BGZK01000900.1:0-253352 GCA_005406025.1 Eumeta japonica
ATTAAACTAATACCACATTGGCTTTTATAGTCCTGATTTAACTTTTAATAACTTTTATGTTCTTATATGCAAAGAATAAAATATATGGGCAAAGTTTTCATCACCCGAAGAGTGAATGATAACTTAGAAATACAAGATAAATCCATTTTTGTACATCTATATGTGTTTCAACTTTGCACAAACTTTCAGCATTACCCACATATATTTCTTTTGGTAAAAATTTTTATACATTTTTTCATCCTTTCTAGTATAATGAAGACCCTTACTAACCTTTTGGTCCACATACGCAATAACAATACTAGTTCCAGTAGAATTAATTGCTAGTGCTGATGGTACACACTTGTATTTAGGGAGTGCAATATAAGGTTCAAACGTTCTCTTAGATGATTTTAACCAAACACCGATCGCACTGGAAGAATCAGCAGCCACTAAATATGTAGTACCTTTATTTGGCTGCACAGCCACTGCTAAATGTAGAATGCATGAAGATGTTAAGACTGAAATATTAAAAAGAAACATGAGCTAGTTCACCAAGCACATCAGCAAAATGGTTAATTTATCCAAATAATATAGCTGGATACCGTTCTTCAAATATTTACTTAATAAATTTATTTACCCATTCAATGGCCATTTAAGTACAAAGATGTCTAAATAAGTTTTAACATTAAATGGAAATAGCACAGGCTAATTAAAATTATGTTTATTAAATAGAAATATATTTTCTATTTATAAATATAAATATCTTCTAATTATTTTATATTTAAAATAATATGAAGAATTAATTGATTTTATTAAGAAACTTTATACTTTTTTATTATTTTGCTATATATTTTCTTTATTGGTATTTAAGTATTATGCCATGGAATATAAGCCTTAGTTACAATATTGAGAATAATACAGATACTTCATTTTTATTCAGCTACACTGATCAAACTTTATGGTATGTATATTTTAGATGTAGCTTACTTATGAATTGGATTAAGTTTGGCATATCTCGATTACAGAATTCAATATATTTCTTGACGTTTCAAAAGTAATTATTGTCCCCTAAATTATATTAATTCAATTGCACTATAAAATTAAAATTAAGAAATATTAGACATTACACATACAACTAGTAAAAAAATTTATAGGGTGGTACAAATTGTTTTGAAAAAAAAATTTACTCCTCGGCGGCGGTATGGCGGCCATTTGGAAGCGTCGGAAAAGTATGGCATGGTGATTTCCGTGAGTGGCTACTCAATGATGATTAGCTATGCAAAAATTAGCTTGGTACAAATGGTTGAATTGTTTTTTTTTAATTAATGTGTTCTTGTCGGTATGGCTGTGGCTGTAAGTCACACCTGAGAAGTATGGCATTATACTACCGCCTACTTCTATTTTCGACTATCGGAAAAAAAAAGAATTTTTGTGAAACAAATCGTATGACACTCGTAATTTATCCAACACGTTCGATAACGTCCATGCAACTAGGCAGCTTGTACCAGCGCTATGACCAACATTTTTCCTTTTCGTCAGTAGGTAAAACTTCTGAAAAGTCGCCATAGTGGTACAAATGACCTGGAATTTTGTCACCATCTCCCCATCTATATGCATATTAGAAATTAACACAACCTTCAAAATATTTTAATAGCTATCCACCTATCATAAATCCAATAAAAATTTTAAAAATCCTTACATTTATTAGTTTCTATAGTTTGTGATAATTCAGCACCTGATTGTGGATCTAACTGTAAAACATATAAATTACTTTTACTGTACAATATCAGTGTTTGAGCATCTTCAGTGAACACTGCTTGTTCACAAGATTTCACATTCAAACCATTAATTAAAACTTTTGACAAAGATGCATTCATTTCTTCTTCTTCATCCTGTAACAGAATATGTCAAGGTAATTTATAAAGGAACTAAATAACTAAGTAAAATATATTTATGTTACTACTCAGTTATGCAAATCTTTTATACATATATGACAAGAAATAAGAAAATTCTACCAACCAATTCCAATTTTAATATTCGTAGATCTGTATCTGTGGAATACATTATATACTGGCCATCTGGTGACATTTCACAGTATTTCATTTGTTTATTACCCTTAGTATGTATTGATGCTATCTTCGACGGTTTCTCAGCTAATTCCAAAGTTTGTATTCCTTTGCTTTTGTGTATATTAGCTGCGTTAATGACCGAATCTCGTTCTATGTTACTTTCAGTCTCCTTTTTCGGCTGACCTGCCCTATACTTTTTATTTATGTTGTGAACCACTAATTTTCCATTTGGTTTAGTCGCATATTTTCCTAATTTCCATATATCTATATGGTTGATGTACCTAAATATGAAGCAGTAAAATTAATAATCCATATCTTTGTGGCAAACAATTTAAAAATTATAAAGTTGGAAACCTCATCAATAAAAGCTTCTTTGAAGGACAAACTGATGATCTTGGCATTGGAAGCATCGGCGGAATCCTCATTACCCATTTAGGAGGATAGCTTGAAAATGTTAAATAACCGTCTGCACCCGCTGATAAAAGTTTTTCTCCTTGAAGAACTAAAGCTCTGAAATGGTTAATAATGATAAACTTAATATATTTAACATTTCAAACCTTAAAAGGGAAAACAGCACTCGTATAGAATCACTTTATTACTTATCCGTCTGTTTGTCCACCAAGACAATTCTTGTTCAGGAATTGCTTAAGGGAACAAGTTATGACTAATATAAGATATTATAGTATACGGTATCATAGTCTGAGCTGTCTTAGGTTATGCAAAGGCCCATGTTCGAGTTTGGGACACTTGTTAAACCAAATAAAACATGTATAAAAACATTAAAATGTAATTTTATGTGCAAATCAAATGATGAAGATAATATTTCGAAGTCCTCATCAAGTCGGAGCCCTGGGCCTGTAGCTCATGTGCCATTATAGAAAAGATAAAACTGATTGTAATCGTGGATACATCAAGTTTGAATTTAAAGCAGTAGAAATTTATGGCATATCAAACATATATCCATATTGATGGATTTGATTTGGAATCTTGCAATTTTAGCTTACGTTAGGGTTTCTTAGCATAAGCAAGAGATAAAGTGTAAAAATGCTATTTGTACTTTATTTTTAGATTTCATTAGACTTTTATTAATGAAAGATTTAATATTGTGTAAAATCAGATCACTACTTTTCTATACTGAGTGAGATATCAATTCAAACATTATCAATCTTTATACCCTATACTCCATTGATTATAAAGAATATATGTAGATGATTTTATAGCTTTTAAAGAAATGAGTTACATAATGGGAAGAAAAGGGAATGGACAAGCAGAGTACTGAAGTGTGTTAAAGGCAGGACCTAACTCCTAATACGTTTATGAGTCCAGCTTGCACTTGGCCAATTTATGTACCGTAATAGAGGAGTTTTAAGAGAAATGTATATATTCTCATACCTGATGTCATGTTCATGAATGTGCCTCTGTATGTTTTTCACCCACTGAGCATTTTGAGTCTTATTGTTGACATCCACCTTGACAAAATTAACAATAACGGGATCTACACCACTACAATAAACACTCTTCTCGTCATCAGATACGGCTATAGCTAATATGTCTGCTTTGTGCACAGTGAAAGTTTCTATCTGCAATTACACCATTAATTAATAAATAAACATGTTATTATTATTTATTTTCAAAACTTGCATTATTCCAATCATATTATTTAAATCTTAAAACCATATATGTAGATTGTGTAAAGCATTACTTGTTCCCCCATGGTACTATCCCAAAAAGTCAGCCTTCCTAGATTGTCTCCTGATATTATCGTATTATCTGATAATACACCTAAACACCAAATTATAGTCTCTTTGCCTCGTCGGCTGGCAGATATTCTTGCAGTTGCATGTCCAGTTTCTACATTCCAAACTCTTATGGTATTAATTGAACCTGAAATAGTACAATTGTTTCATACATCATTCAATAACATAAATTTATTCAATTAATATCAATTTTAGTAACTATTATCTAATAAAAAAAAAATGGTATAAACCTATTTGTCTTTAAAGTTTATATATAATTATAACTTTTCTATATTTACACAAGCCTTATGAAAACAATTAAAAGCAGACATGATATTATATAACCCATTTCATAATAGAAAATTGATATAGCTAAGCAATGATGAAATTTATATGTCAAAAGTGTTATTTCATTTAGGAAATTTAATATCATTTATTTTTCCAAATACATGTGCTAATAATTAAGTCATGTCAGTACATCACATAAGAATATATTATTTATAAGATACATATACATGAGATGGCTTTTAGCTATTTTTGTAACTTTCCATTTTTCAACAATATGTAGAATTCCTATTTCACACACATCTCCATTCACTCTTTAACTTTATATAATACAGTCAAAATAGAACTTCTTACCAAAACTCCATTGTAGAATAAGAAAATTTTGCATAAAAAAAAAGAAACTATAATTCAATGCAACATAATCAGAAATTGTTAAGAACAAAAACAATCTGATATTTAATCAAAAATACTGATATAGGTATACCTGTAACTAAAATATTCCCTGTATTATCAAACTTGCAGCACATGATTCTTCCCTCTTGTTTATCAAATAATTTTTCATAAACAAGTTCATTGTTACTAACTGAGAACAAGTTAATGTATCCTTGTTCTGTACCAACAGCAACAGTTGTCGAGAATGGATTTACATCAAGACACCATGCAGCGTAACCAGTTAATGCTACAGATGTTTTTAAAGACAATTCTTCTAAATCCCATTCCAAAAGTGCTCCTCCAAGTCCAGTAGAAAATAATCTGTTGGAAGCCCAACCTAATGCTTCTATTGATCCATTTTCTACACCGGGAATACTTTTTAAAAGAAATGGAGCATGGTTCAAATCCCATACCTCAATAGAAGCATCTTCTCTAAAAATTCTCAACGGGTAAATAAAGCTTTAAAAAACATAATCGCACTTAAATATAATTAATAAATAACTACCTGGATAACGCTAAATGTTTCTGTTTTTTATTGTAACACACGCAATTAATAGAGCGTGGTTTCGGATTATAATAACGCACTTTGTGTACTTTGGTTGCCATATTTTCAAGATATGTAACATGAAATTATTATAATGTTTCTATAATACGAGTTTAAAAACACAAACGTCAAAAACACGTGCATCGCTTGTGTTCATAGATAGAGTACAATTTAATGTCAATCATATTGTCAAATCACTGTAATCGCTATATTTATTCTGTTCTGTGGCTCAAGATCATTATCTTGATAAAATTGTTAATCATATCCTTTGATCATTCGTTGATCATACGAATTTCAATTAATGCATGAAATTATCCATCCATCCATCAAAAATCAAGATCAATTCTATCCTCTTTTTACACTTAAGCCGTTCCTCGACCTTAACCGAAAGTAGACAACAGTTAGCAACGTGCAAAATCAAAATTTTTATATAGAAATAGCGCTAGTGTTAGCTATGTAACCATATTAATGACAGTCGTTTGTTCGAATTCAGTTAATTTGGATTGGTTCGTCGTTGTGATCAGTCGCCTTTGATCCAGTCCTCTGGACCGCGCTTAGTATAGTGTGTAATTCAGTGTGCAGTGTTTAAGCAACGTGCGTTCGTCTCGTGTGTTCACTTCGGCTTACTATGCCGTCTGCACGCCCAGTCTTCGTCCGATTTCTGTGCCTAGGGTACGCTCCCTCAGAGTCACGCTTCCAATATCATTAACTCGTATGTTTTACACACATAAACGGTTCGTCACTGACTACGTGAGAGCGACTCGCATTTGTTAAACCAGCAGCGATCTTAAGGGGAGGATAAACGCTCGAGCGTTGATGGTCAGCGGTCGCTCTTTCTTATCGGTGTCCGATCCAATTCTGATTTAATATCATTAATGTTACGTTACGTGTATTCTTAACGATTAAAAGTCATTCTTAAAATTTAAATTCAGTGATTTTAGGGCTTACAGCCCTTGACAGGAACCAATAATTTTTAACCGCCTTTCGCGGTTTTGTTGTCCAGTCCAATTACACGCTTATAAGCGTCGTCTGTAATTTAATTTATTACTCATTGTAATAAATATTTATTCAGTACTGTGCCTCTTCCCGGGGCGCCCTTTTCATCTATAACGCCGTAATGGTAAACTGGAAAGATTTCAAATGACATTTCACATAGTTGGCACCCCCATTGTGCTTTCTGACCGCTTTAGGATAAAGCTGTAAAAGCATTTCCCCGTCGCAAGGGGAGGATTACAGAAACAACGCTTATACTTGACGTAAGTACTATTAAATTAAAATATTTAAAATACCTGAGTAAACTGAAAATACAGAAACAATATTAGGGATTTAAAAAAAATCACCCAATTAAATATGACAAATGCTTATTGTCGGAGGCATACGAGCAAAAGTATTAACAAGTAAAAAAAACCAAACTTGATGCCTCCGATTACAAATATTTATTATATTTCATTGGATGCTTATTTGTATAATGTTTCCATTTTTTCAGTTCATTTTCTCCCAGTCAAGTTTTTTAAAATTTTTACTTATTTTTTATTTACTACTTTTAGTTTTGTTTTAATAATAAACTAACATTGCTTTCTAGTCATTTGTAATGTCAACGTCGTATCTTATTGCAATAATCGTGATACCTACATTTATTTTATGGATGTATTGATCTTAAATAACATTAATTAATTTTGAGTTTAAATTATGTAATTTTTAAATAAAGGCTATTGCTCTAAAATGGTTTAAGAAATATCACCTTGCTTTTGAAATAGTTAGTCTTTGACATGTGATATTAATTAAAATATGAATTTTTTATGTCACTACTGCCATTTTGTATTTTATGGCCGTCATTCTGATTTTATGATTACTGATTACTTTTCACGTTAATAAGATTGTTATAAAACATTTACCACACTTTTTTATAAGTTTTCAGAATGTAAGTGAACATGATTGGTAAACAAATTTAAATCGTTATAACAGTCATTTCTAATGAAAAATTCGGTGCCAATTTAAATATTCTTTTATCCTTTTTAATCGCACTTTAGTATATTTAATATGTAGAATATTTACTAAAACTCTTACAAATCATCAACAATTATATACTGCAAATTAACAATTTTATGTCTAATATGATAATTTAAATTAATTTCACATGATACTGCAAATCTTTGACTATCAAATTTTATATTTATTTTAATATTCTTTTAGCTCGATAATCTGATCAAATGTAGTTTTGAAATAGTTTTTTTTTTACAAAATTTTTCAATCTTAGGTCATTCAAAAGTTCGGAATATACCTATATTTGTTACAATTTTCGTTCTTGAAGTTGTATACACTGAGCAGCTGTCAAAAGCTCAGAGTGGGAGTGAATGTATCTGTGAGAATATTGAAATGGTGTAGTTGTGTATTTTATCGGAGTTAATTAAAAGAAGACAATTAGTATTTTTAATTAAAATGATAGATTTTCTTTAACTTTCAGAGTATCAAGTTTATTTTTAAGTATTATTTTAATATATCATTCGGTAATATGACATTGCTCTTCTTGTCATTATTACTCTTGTCGCTGTTCTAAATCGCTATTGGGTTTTGTAATTGATTTTTCATTTATCACAATTGGTGAGTGCTTCATAACAAGAACATAATATATTTACTATTATAATGAATGTGTCTATGCATTTTTTTAAGTAAAAATACTATATAGCTATCCCATAATGCAATAGACTCAGTAAATGATTTCCTGTAGGACCCGCCTTAATTATTTAGGTCACATAAAAACATATCAATAGATAATAAAAACATTACTTTTGGAATAGAATCCATACATTTATATAAAAGTATAGATAATAAATTATTATGGTGAAACAACTACAAATTATTTTGTTTATTTTGATTAATTAATAATATTAGTTTTTATTTTGATATTGTATCATTGTACTATTTTCAGAGTGCCATGAATTGCAGTGGGAGCATAACAAGTGGGAGCTTAGCAGGAAATGCCTATGATGCTAAAATTGCTGGTCTTTATGATTTGTTAGATACACTTGGATCAGGTCATTTTGCAGTTGTGAAACTAGCTAGACATGTATTTACAGGCGAAAAAGTAGCTGTCAAAGTTATAGACAAAAGTAAATTAGATGATGTTTCTAAATCACATTTATTCCAAGAGGTACTTCATTTTGAATTTTTTATAGCAATATTGTACACATAGTCACAGTTGTGAGAATTTTTAGTTTTGTATTTTAGTATTCTAAAATATGGAATACTAGAAAAATTATACATTAAAGAAAAATAATTCTTATAAGATTCTTCATTCATGTTTTGTTTATGTATTTTATTTTTTATTACTTTGTGAAAAATGGTTATTATTGGGTTGACAAGAAAATCATATGGAAATATTACGACAGCTTCACATGCTTTTGCTCCACCAATTCTGTTTGTGACAAGCAGAGAGATAGGAGCAATTCTCAGCATACACAATACAATGGAGCTTTTTATCCGCTCAACCCAACATTGGTTTAATAAATTTAAAAAGAACAATCATGATTGTCCTTGACAGTTCAGGAAGCATTACAGATAGATGTCAAAATATTGAAGAATTTGGTTGAAGAAAATCAATTGCTAACTATACATTTTGCAGAACATATTGATTGCTCTATCACTGCTATAGGAAATCATCTTAAGGAATTAAATAATTCCTGAAAATTTGGCTCCATGAGTTATCACCTATTCAACTTCAGGGTTGACCTATACATGCTATTATAAACTTTCCGTCAAACCTATTAATAGTTCTGCAACCTATTACTGGCAACAAAAAGTGGATAACCTATGTTAATTACATATGTAAATGCGAATCGCTTGGAGTCAAAGAGAAGGGCATAACTATTATGCCTAAATTGGATTTACATTGAGAAAAGATTATTGTTTTAAACTATAATTAAATAAATAAATATTCCCTTCATTAAAGGCAAAGACATTTCTTGCCAACCCAATATTTTTCTCATATTATTTTTTCTATATACGCTTTAACAAATATGGTTACTACAAATATAATTATCTATAAAATATAATGTCGTCAACTGTTATTACTTAAAGTTTTGATTCAACAAAGAAAAAAAAGCAAAAGCCTTTTAATCGTGTTTTGTGTTTTTGTCTTGTTTTATTATTATTAGCATTGTTTACAAATTGTAAATGACAGCCTTAGAGCTTTAGCATAAATATTGCAAAATTATATATGTAAATAAAATATTAGCTAAACCTTTGTTGTGTGTTTATCACCAAAAACTACTGGATGGGTCTAATGAACCAAAAAAACTAATAACGATACTTCTTTAAGTTTCAATGAAAATTACTAAGAACCCTAAGAATCATTAATAAAAGATAACCAGTTTTAACCATGTTTAACCAATTTTATTAATATTTCTGATGATGAACGAAACTGGATAAAAGGATGCATCATTAAAGATCCATGGACTTTGGGTGTTGTTAGAATTTTAAAAACCCTTATAGTTTGTTAAGAACCCTTGTAGTAATTTCACTGAAATTTTCACAACTTCTTATTAGCACTATTAGAGAAAGGCTATTGGCCTATCCACTTTCAGAAAAGTATAAGTTGACCAGTCTTTTGATAATTATTATTTAATCAGAAGTTATAAAAAGACTCTTCAACTTATATTTGAATTGATTATGAATAAATAAACTAATTGAAATGGGATGCTTAGCATTCGAAAGGGCTTTACTAACTTGTTCTTCAATAAATAATCAAAAAAATTAAAAACCCAACTGCAAAATGTCAACAGATAAGCAACACACTAAAAAGACCGAAACAAGATTGAGAAAACAAACTACTAAAACCTAATACACTCTACTTTGGTTTAAGAGACTACATTATGAACTGAAAGCCTAAGTTAAATAATTTACATCATGTTTGGTAGCAGGAGGGACCCATTAATTTTATGATTTGTAAATCAGGCAAAATGTAGAATTGATTGATAAGTAAGTACAATTAATAGCATGTCAAACAGAACACAAATGAAAATATTAATTGACGTAAGCGGTTCAATTGACTATACCGGGTATAAAAAATGCATAATACAATATTCAACATACACTTCGCCGATTTAAAGCCAAAATATGACCATTGTTTACAAATGCATTGTTTACAAATTTATTCGAATGATTGAATTAAAATAGTGTTCCTGATTAAATTTAAATACATGACATATGTATATTTTTGTAATCTACTTTTATTTCCCTTTATTTTGATACCCTACTCGAAAGATTTGGTTAAAAAAAATTTTGACTACTTACATGTTGGGAGCAAAATACCATTTTTTTTTTTAAATACCTATCTAAGGTTACTTGGGTTTTTGCAAAAAATCTAACGGTACCTTAATTGTCGAAATCCATCCAGCCGTTTGGAATATACATGGCAATGAAAAAATTTACAAACACACACAAGATAAGTGAAAAAATAATACCCGTCCTTGGCAGTCGGTTAAAAAGTGACATCAATTAGCCGGAATTTTTGACTAACGAAATGATTTATTCCAAAATCTAATCTGTTCTATTCCTCAAAAGGACTATGTTATATTGTTTTGTTGGATCATTTATTCGAAATATGGAAACAAAAACATTAAGAAAGATGTTTTTGAAATATACATTGTTTTTAAGTCCATCAATGCTCCCATTTATTAATATCACTATGTACGATGTAGATAATTGGTAAGAAAATTGCATTTTTTAAAGTGGCAACAGTTAAAGTCAATAATTATTTCGAAATTGAAAATTTCCTCATTACATGTGATAATTTTAGCAAAGTATCTGGATAACGGTTAGATTTACAAATGCAAATGGTTTCTCAAAGATATCTTCAGAGTGAATCAACTGAGATTAATACTAAAAATGAATTGAATAAACTTATTTATTAAATTCAATTATTCCTTTTACAAATAATTTTTAACAAACAGCACAATAAATCCAAATGGATTTATATATAGACTAGCTATGTTGTTTTTGCTAAATTTAAATGAATATATTGGATTTCTTAATTTATCAATGTAAATTAGCAACCAGTAGTAACTATGTGACAATCAAAAATTAAAATGTAAATTAAAGTAACTCTAGTTTCACTTGTGTGATTCGCTATTTTTTTTAAATAATTTTATTTATATATATATGTATATTTTGAACTTATAATTAATATTTAACTCCCAACCACATTTGTCTATACAAAATAAACAAATGACCTCTGGCATAAATAAAACTAGTCTGAAAACTATCGCCGAAAAATATATGAAATCTTAAAAAGGCACAATTCAATTCAAGACATTTTTGATGATAATTTAACTATAAAAATCCATATTATCATAGAGATATGCCGGAGACAAAATATTCATATTGTTGTAATTATATATTTATAATGAATAAGAATATTATAACATTACGATTACATCACAGGTAAATAACACAATCTTTATTGTTTCAGGTTCGCTGTATGAAACTAGTTCAACATCCAAATGTGGTCAGACTCTATGAAGTGATCGATACACAAACAAAACTTTACTTAATTTTAGAGCTGGGCGATGGAGGTGATCTTTATGATTACATTATGAGGCATGAATCAGGGCTTTCTGAATCTCTTGCTCGTGATTATTTTCGTCAAATTGTTCGTGCGATATCTTACTGTCACAGGTGAATTGTATGACACTGATATTTGATGTGTGTATTACCTTGCTTGGATATTAAGTTTATTAATTTTCTTTTCAGGTTACATGTTGTACATCGAGATCTGAAACCAGAGAATGTAGTTTTCTTTGAAAGATTAGGTGTAGTGAAATTGACTGATTTTGGGTTTAGCAATAAATTTTGTCCAGGCCAAAAGCTGGAGACGTCTTGTGGATCGTTAGCTTATTCTGCACCAGAAATCCTTTTGGGTGACTCATATGATGCACCTGCAGTAGATGTATGGTCATTGGGTGTCATTTTGTATATGTTGGTCTGTGGCCAAGCTCCTTTTCAAGAAGCCAACGATAGTGAGACATTAACAATGATCATGGACTGTAAATATACTATTCCTGTTCATGTATCAAAAGCATGTAGAAGGTGAACATTTTTGCTTGCTTTTAAAATGGTCATGGGTTTTATATCTTTATATTGATAATATAGTTTATTTTTTTCAGGCTTATTGGAAGGATGCTTGTCAGAGAACCTGAAAAACGAGCTACATTAGCTGAAATAGCAACAGATCCTTGGGTGACACCAGGTGAAGTAGTTACAATAGAAGACTTTGATACACCTCTAGTAGCCAAAGAAACACTTTCAGAAGATGACCGTTCCATGATAATTCAGAGAATGGTGAATGGTGCTATTGCTACCAAAGAACAAATTTTGGATGCACTAGAAAAGAATGAATATAACCACATAACAGCAACATACTATTTATTAGCAGAACGAAAATTAAGGTCTAAAAGGTAAATCTTATATCTAATGCATAAAGAAGGTTCTTTTGTTTTATAAAGAGTATAATATTATCAATTGAGTTAAGATTTTACAGAACAAAGCTTTATTTCCTAAATTATATTTAAATCTTAACAGGAAAGCCTAAAGTGAATCTTAACTAACAAAATAGACAAATAGTTGAACTAGTAAGTTTTTCAATATTATAATGACTATGAAGGAAAATTATTACATCAAGTAAATAGAAATTTGTATCTCTTTATAGCAATTATATTTTTTAAGTTTAGTTGTACCATGATTTTGAAGAATGACAAATAGACATAACAAATAATAATTTGAAATAACATTGAAACAGACAAGAAGCAAATATGGCAACGCGTCGACCAGAAGTGTTGAGCGTGATGCGCGTTACTTCTGCGCGCCCAAGCGGTGGCTCAGGTGGTGGCGGTGCGGGTACGGGTACACATTTGCTGCAGCCACCTGCACCACTAGGTGTACCGCGAACACCACTAGATGTGCCTCCTGTAAGAAATTTAGCATTAATATTTTAATATATTTGTAACTCCATGTAGGTAGACCACAATATATATTTTATGTTTAAATAAATGTGTTAATTTGATATATAATATAATAAAAAATATTGTTATATAATAATAATACATTTAGATACCTGGAACCTAATTTGTTTGCATATTATAAAAACTAATTTTCCTATTTATACACATTGAGATTTAATTTGTGTCTTTAGAAGACAAATGTATAAATCCAAAAAAAAAGTTCTTATTTTAAATAATAAGGTAACTATTTGCGTAGAGATCACGTAAATGCAGTATTGTGCGAGAGGAAGAGGACGACGAGGAAGCTGCAGCGGGTAGTGGCGGGGGCGCAAGACGTGGCTCGCGCTCTGAGGGGAGGTTGCATGTGGCAGCACGGCGTGAGCAGCGGTCTGCTCAACTAGCCGACAACCTTACTAAGGTTAATTTCTACCCATTTTTATATATGTAAATTTAATAATACATTACAATTATTGGAACAAAGTTGCTTAATACGGCTTGAGGGAGGTGTCAATTGACAAAAATCGTTATGTAAGGAAAATGCGTTATGCCCTCATTTTACTCTCAGCGACTCTCCTTCTCTCTTTATCTCTAACAGTCACTAATTAAGATAAGTATGGCGGCAACCACGCGTGGGGCAGCACTAATTTCGTTTTTCAACATTTTGATAAAAATATCATTCTATTATTATATCAATTTGTTTATCTCTTAAAAGGTATGCTTCTCAAATTCATCACCGGCGACGGTCCCGCCTTTTAATTTTTATATCTTTTTGAAATATTGGTAAAGTTTTCCAACTTTTTTTGAAAGAACATCTTTGATGAAAAATATCTACATTAAAAGATATAAACAATTAAATCAAAAAAACTGTACCTGCCAAGCTTTTGCCAAATTACAAATAAGTAAAAGCACGGTTTTCTTGTACAATAACAATTAATAAAAAATGGAGACTAAACATTTCAAAAGATTAAAATACAAAGATCTCAGTAGACAGATCTAGTAAACTTTTATTATGTGACCCATTTTTTTGTAGATACCTCTTCAATTAGCGTGATTTATACCGCAAAATATTGCCCATTTATTCCTCGATCTGAAAAACAAAACATTACTAGATTTTGTTCTTCGTATAAAATAACAACCAAATACATTCGGAAATATCACAATTTCAGGATTCTCAAAATAAAGTGTATAAAATGAATCTTAAATTTTTTTTTCCAATAAAAATAAGCGAACACTTGAATAAATATGCTCTATAAATACATAAAAAACAGGGAATCTTCTATACAAAAAAGTTTCAGGATATATTTTTAAAAAATTTATTCTTTCCGTTCTGCAGCATTTACCTTTGATCCATTGTGTGGTAGCGAATCCCAACAGGGGACTTTCCTACAAATTTTTATAAATTTATAATAAATATAAAGTTTAAAATACACTGGTATTATTGGTTTTCATATAAAAATCATTTTTGAAGTGATTTTTATTATAAACACCAATTTCTATTTAAAATTATAAACAATTCCTATTTAAGATTAAAATTATAGTTTCGTTGTAAAATTTACCCTGAGCACTCAAACCTACTGATTAGAGTAAAAAAAATCCTAAATAATCACTCATGGACAGAGCCCCCGAGAGGGACTTTGACTGACAAAAGAAAGCCCTGATAGGGATTTTGGCCGTCAAAGGATACTCTATTCAGTTTTTATTTAGTTCTGGAAACGGAATTTTAAATTTTAAGTTTGTAATAAACTAATTTAATAAATATGAAAGTGCCGTCTATTATTGCTTTCGAAAATTTAATAATCGTGTAGCATAATTGTGTATAAAAATATGATCATGTTAGAGCTTTGTTTAGTGTTTTTTTTTATGTAACTTATAATTCACTGTTTTATATGTATTATATCTACTTTAAAGCAAATTAATATTTTTTAAGATATTATTTTGTTTAATTATTCTCAAAAGTTCATGATTTATTTAATTGTTCCTCTTATTTGATATAACACAAAGCTAAAGGACTTTTCAGCTGGTGTCCCATGACACCTCTAGTTTTTTTTATTCATGTCAAGAGTTGTCAACAAATTTGATGTAAATTGTAATACATCTGATGCACCTTGTAATCCAAAGACCAACTGACAAAAAAAAAGGATCAGTTATGTTCAATTTTGTTTTTAATAATATTTCCCATCATCAACAATATTTACATCTCCATTTACTATTACGATTTCTAACTATATCAGTCATACGACCAAGATAGCATCCCATTATACAGATAGCAGCTAACTTTCTCTTTTTTTATCTATATTTTTGATTAATTGTTAAGTATTTAGCATTCACAAGTAAAAGTATTTTACTACTGATTTAGAATTACAATGAAACAATTATTTCTAATTTTCTCAATCATTCATCTTATCAGAGGTTTAAGTATGTAACTGCCTTTTTACAATGCTGACCACCTTTTGTTTCAAATTATTGAAGAAGTCAAAATGAAATCTTTAAAAAAATAAAATATACCCATTTTAATACTTATGGATTCAAACTGCAATAATGTTCAATTATCTGACTTTCAATAATCCCTTCTAAAATTAAAAGGAACCGTTGGAAATTCAAATCAAATAGTAAGTAGAATTAGTACTACATTTAGATTGATCAATATTAAAGAATGCACGGTTCGTTTTTGATTTTGTTGTTTCCATAGTAGTAATTTTGGTCTTTCGAATAAGCTATAAGGAAGATCAATAATTTTGGTCTATAACAATAAATTGCAGTGGCTGGTAGACAGCATTCTTAACCCTCATGTGAGTAGTATCATAGCCTAACATTGGTAAATCAACAATATTCACTCATTCACATGAAGTTAATAAAAAAAATGAGGACAATTGCTACTTCTTGAACCTTTTTCTGGACAAGAAAAATGATTAAAACTTGTATTGTATTGATGAATCGATGTTCGACACCGCATATTGTCACCGAATCCATCACTAAAAAGGAGATACTTTACAATTATCAATAATAAATGAACAAAGCAGTGGTTAAATTCAGGTGAAATGTTAGCAAACCACTCCAAACGAGAAGATTATAACGACTAGATAGTCATTATAACCTTCCTTTATTTTTGAAATATTTAACTGTATTATTTATTATAATTAACCATTATAATTTGTAGTCAAATTAAACAGATGTTTAGTTTGACTACACAATCAGTACAATCACTATCCCTTTGCTGTGAGTAAACTTATGATTCACTACCTCCTTAAAATCTATATATTGTATAAATTCATACCTATAGTGAGACTGAAGACCATTAAAACAAAATCAACAGGAAAATAACTTCAATTTTTTTAAACGATTCACTATTATTACAAGAATTTACTCAGAATTGTCATTTTCCTTACTAACACACTTTGCTCCAACTGGCTGCAAGATTTCTCATCTTGTAATTTGAGTAGATAGTAACCTGAACAAATCTAGGGAAGTATTGGAAAATGTCTATAACCAATCTGTTAAGTCATAACTCCTCTAATTACCATAAAGGTGTAAGTGACCTTCCAACAAGATAAGATAGGTGAAATATGGGTGAAAATATTTCAATCCATAGAAAATTACAATTTAATTTGTAATATACAATTTAATTTTTAATTCTATTATCACCAATTTTGGTGATTACAGAATTTTGTATTAGAAAATTTGAGAACTTAGAGAAGTAGCAATCACATAATAAATTAACAATCCAAATCTATATGTCATGTTACATCATGGCAATTACATGAAAAATATTTCAAACATGGTTACTGGTTAGATTATTATTAATGTTATTTTAAAAAATGTACACCAAATAAAAAGATAAATCAGACGTTGAATAATCTTGACAAAATATTAGAGGTTTTTTAGTTTCCAAAGGAAAATGTATGTTAATTTTGTTTATAATCATTAATTTGCATATCTTTCTCTATCACCATTTTAAATAAAAAATTGTAAAAGTGATACAAGAATTAACACATTGGTGCAATTTGTTGCTATAAGATTATATTTTCCGAGTGCAAAATATAAATGTTTTATATTTAAACTTATTGTGAGTAAACCGTTACAGGTCAATCTGGAAGATAATAATGTAGAGGTTTCCTGTCCTCCACCTCAAAACGTAGTGCAGGCGGCGCCCCGCTCCGGCACTTTTGGTGCTCGATTGGCTCGCATCGGAGATCGCGTGCGTCCCAAATCAGCGGCAGAACCGGAGGATGCTGCGCTATTGCCCGACCCGCCGCGAATTGTGCCACCGGCGCCGCCGCCGCCGCGCCGCCATCGCCTTGACTGTCGGCGTCGCCGGCCCAGAGCCGGTTCCTGCTCTTCCTCTGATCTCTCCGACGACGATTCAGAGTCACGTAAGAAACGTTCAACTGAAAATACAGACGCGCCGCCCGAACGCATGCGTCGTGATTCTCACGACGACTCCAGCGACAGTCAGGAGCGCGGCGCCGGCGCCAATGGGAGCGGCACCGCGGCCGGGCACACTAGGATCGCTGTAGTGACTGGCGACAGTAATACTGGAAGCGGTGCCGGTGCTGGAGGTGATGCACGCGGCGGCAGCGGCGGTGGCGGTGGACGGCGGCGACGTGCCGCCCGTAAAGAGAGCAGACTGCGTGAATCGCGCTCCCTGAATCGCATCGCAGAGGTGGAAGAGGGGGCGCGATGGGCGGCCAGCGGATTGGTGGCTTTGTGTGGGCGGCCACTCTTACGGCTGCTGTCGGGTGCGCGGGCCGCACCTCACGCGCCGCACCAGCCGCACGCGCAGCGCCGTCTACATGGTCTCTGCTAGTCGTTCACGATCAACACTTCTCGTTACATTTTTCTTGTCTGTAGGTATTAATTAATGATTTCGAGTAGCCTCCGATCGTGAAATACGAATCTGTTATGGTTTCTGCTGCACTGAAAAACAGAACTATATTCATTCTAATATTCTAAATGCTCTATCACTATTTACAACATGCTTAGGTGATAATGTTGAAGTATGTTAACGGAAGGTCTGATCTATAATAATTTTGTATTGCCTTTTAGGCACTTATATTCTCAAGTACAATGTCACTTTCTAGTCTCATAACTATCATCTTTTGACTCAAATTACAAGTTTATGAGAACTTGTCACTTGCAATTTATAATAGTGGTCATTTGATGTTTAATATAAGTTAAATGTTTTATTCTCAATTGAAACACAGAATGTCTTATGTAAATCTTACTGTTAACCTTCCTTCAAACTTCAAAACATAGTGCTTGTATGCTAATGTTTTGGTATTTTGCTAAAACATTACTACACAAAGGATACAGTTTCTATTATAGTTATTTGTTTATCCCTGGTTGATTTGACTTGTTGACCAACTGACTGCCTTAAGAAGCATTATGGACAGTAAAAGCTGTGTATGAACCAATTTCCTGTAAAATTTGTATATTGTGACTTATCATCATATGATATATGAAACATTTTTGGGTAATGCTATTTATTGTGTTGTTTCATAATAACTTAGGAAAAATATTTTTTGAAGATTTGCATTTTCCACACCTATACGTTGTTATTGCACTATTTATTTTTGATGTTAAAATTGTGTTTTATATTATTAGGTTATTTAGATTGGTGTGTATTTCAATACTGGATTGTTAAGTATAAAACGTTTTATAATTAAACATGTATATTACCAGTAGAAGATGTAAATATGAATATTGTTGTATATAAAATATATAGTTTATGAAATATTTCGTGTTTAGACAGTTAAAAATAAAATATTCGATCTATTAACTTGTATCGAAATTTTAAATATATGTAAACACTTTATGGTGTTTAAATTATATTACATTTAATTTCTATGGAAATCATGAAGTGATTCACTCAAATAGATTAACCAAAGAAATTACTTTATTCATAAAACATATTTATGATGTTGTTTGGTGCCAATACTATAGTATTTGATGGAACATTAGAATTGTATTATGAGATTCAGTGAGGTGCTTTCATATGCATTATACGGTTGATGTTAAACAGTGTATATTTATTTGATTATATTTATGATTATTTGTGGGATAGAATATTATTTTTTAAATAATTGGAATCTTCAACTTTGTTTTTTTTTTTTGAAAATATAAACTAATTTATAGGCTATTAAAGTCAAATTTCAAATTCAATAATTGTTGCACATGAAGAAATTAAATAAATATTTCACAAAGAAACGAGACAAATATCACACTGTAATAAATAACTGTTCCAATATAGTGGACAAAATGACCATACTTTAATATAATTCAAATTGATTAGCTCAACATGAATTTCTTACCTAAATTATTTTAGTACATAAAGATAAAAATTCAACATAATCAAGGATATAGGTATATGCATAACACAACTATTTGTGATAATTATAATTTCATTGTGCACTTTATTTTACTTCTCTGTAATCTATAATATGAAATAAATTTAACAGTTTGTTGAGTAATTAAATTATTTCAAAATTGTTTAATACTTGTGCATTTGGTTATAATTGGTTATATCCTTTTTATGCATTTGTGATTATATATATAATTATGCAGATTAGTATAATTTTTGTCATGAATTTTTGTTAAATATGAAATCCATGTCATGTACAAAATAATTTTTCTATACAAAAGCGATGGTCATTATTAGAATGGATTTTGCTTGAATTTCTCTAATCCTATTCAAGGTAGATGATTATAATTCAAAATATTAAATACATTATTAAAATACAGTAACCATTACTTCATTGTTATTAGAAAACAGTTGAATAGGAATCGCTCAGTGCTGAAACTGAACTAAGTTGTCTTTTGAATTATGAGTTTCTAGAGATGCTTTTGCAAATGTTATGGTTCATAACGTTAAATTGTTAATTGTATGTTTCTACTGCATTGAAATTGCATGTCTGTTCAAACTTCGTTATTATAGAGAATTTATGACAACATGTAATGTACACCGTATGAATAGGTTTACTAACCAGATTAGTCTATGGTTTAAATTCTGGTTACTTTCCTAGCAAAAAATATAATTGTTTATGATGTAGACCCCTGTTTCAATTTTCACTTGCAGTATAAATTATATCACTTGTGATATAATAGTATGTATGAAATGCTGTTAAAGTTTTATATAATTATATTTTCCCCGATGCATTCAATTTAAAATTAAGATTTTTTCTGGTGTTATATTTATCAAAAATACAAATGGCACATACAATGCGATTCAGAGGGCAATAAGTTATGAGAAGTAGTTTATACTTTTTCCAATCTCATATCCGAAATGCATATATAAATTGCTCAGCAACAGAGGGTGTGAGGAAATTCTGAACATCAATGTGGAATTTTGTATTTACATATAAAAATAATCACCGCAATATATATTTAAAAGGTTTTAAACTGTTTGTAGCTATGTTTTGATAAATAAGAGTTTATTAACATAATTTTAAATAAACTGCATTTGTTATTCAGGTTCTCTTTTCTAATTTCAAATATTTTGATTAATGGCTACCAAAGCAAAATTATTGCTAGTGTTTTTAGCTATCCTTCTAAATAGTCTTGCTGTGAATTCAGCATCAAGATACATATGTAGAGATTCAATACCATATAAAATAAATTATTTTGATTTTTAATTTTATAACATATACCACCTTTTCGATTAACACAAAAATGTTTAAGAACTTAATTGACTACAAAAACATAATAAATACTTAAATGGTAGTAACAGGCAAACTTCAGAACCATCATTTAAATTACTTTGCAACAACATTAGTTTTGTCTCAAATAGAGGACTCTATTTGAGACAGAAATAATCCTAATTCATTTAAGCCATTTGTTGGGTTATAGTAAGGTTGCCATTGTCTAGCAAATGGGCCAAGCTGATGAAATGAATATTCTGAATTCAAAAAATACTTATGGGAAATAATTCTATTTATTTCAGAATGTTCATTTGTAAAATGGTAATAACCAGATCAGGGATACTGTAACAAACAACTAACCGATTCGAAGCGTAATTTTCCATTAGTGATGCGTTACCGTCAAACATATTTAAGTCAGCAAAATAAAGAGGAACCATCTCAAACGTTGCAGATGCTATTTTTATATATGTATCCTGATGTTATTTAGTTAACAAGGATTTTTGCAATCTATTGAACAAATAAGACAAAATTGTTTTCTTCTGTTTATTCAAACGTGGCAATACCCTGTACATTAGACGATGAATTTGAGGTTTTTAAATTTACGAGTTTCATGAGCCAGAAATTAACTCATCAAACCTAACCTAAAATGAAATGTGCTGGGGCCGATTTCGGTGTGCACTGTTAAATTTTTAACTGCCCGTTAAGTGTTATTCATCCGTAAATGCGCCGATCACTCATTTAAATGAGCTGACAGCTGATTAATGTTATTGATTGATTGATGATGTATTGTGTATATGTCCATAAACTCGAAATACAAGTGATACCTGTGAAACTAATAAGCAGTGCCAAATATTTACTTCATTTAATATTAATTAGCAAACCCTTTTCTAGAGTCTATATCATTCTGGCTTTTCAAGTATGGAAATGTAACTTAATGTTTATGTAATATAATTCATTAATGATATACCAGTAATATATACATACATATATATACAAATTATTTCGCAATTTTAATTTATTGCTTAGAGACCGAATAGGGTAGTTTGCTATTTTTTTTTACATTAATGTATTTAAAGCTCTTTTATTTGGTTAAGAGTATAATGAAAACATTTTTTTATAATTATAAAAATATCTTAGTAACAGCTTTTTTTAAATTGCTTATCATATAGAGAAAGTATTGGTACCCAGTGACGTCACTCTACTAGCGCCATATAGAATAATGTTGAATTCCATTTTCCGAGAAAGAGATGACATATAGTTTATTGTTTTTTTAACCAATTTCGTTTTTAGTCATTGTGTCAAGCCAGCTTAGATATTTCATCAACAAATATAATGTTCTAAATATCAGTAAACTACCCTATCGTCAAGCAGGCCCGGTGGAGAGGTCGGCGCATTGCCCTCGAATCGGAATGCAATATGTTCGAACGTTGACTGTCTGCGAATCGTGATCAATGACTTTTAAGTCAGGTTAAAAGTCCCTCGTTTCGTGTGTCAGATATCACGTTATGCGGTCGCTGTGAACATTGTCGCGAACAGCGCACTGCTCGCGCTAGATCAGCATGGGCTTCATTTCTAAGCGCCGTGATGTAAAAAAAAATATGGGAGTATGCTTCCAGCGGGTCATAAAGTATAATTTGGAAAAATTAAAGTAAACGATCATAATGCACCACATCATTTTCGTAAACAGTTAATATGAGCGGGCGGATAGGCTTATTGGATACATTGCAACGTGTCGACCGCTGACTTATACCGTCTGCTCGGTTATCAAGTTTCGGTGATCGAGACATCTGAATATGATGAAGTAAAATTTGGCAAATCGCACAATAGAAATAGCAACTATATTTTATCGCGAGAAGTGCATCTCTCATTTCGATTTATTCTCAATGTCTTGTTACTTTCATACCTATAATTCTGTGTGCATTAGATAGTGTGTATTATTAAAATATCAATTTGTGCCCCAAACAATGGAGCTTATTTGTACATTTGTATGAAGTTTTTGACATTTATGTGTAACAATATATTAGCGACATTTGTGATAGTTTTAGCAGTTAAAACTGATATTTAATACTGTGTACCTGGATGCCATTAGGTAGTTACTAGAATTTGATGTATCACATGTAATCTAAATAGATTGATAATTATGATAAATCATAGTTTCGTGCTAATATTACACTCATAGTAATTACAAGTGATTGTCTATCATATACTAAAACTTGACCAAAACCCGACAACGACTAAATCGAATTTTTCTCCCTTTTAAAAATAAATGTTGAGCACGCTATAGTTTAAAAGCAGATCTCACGCTGCCAGAGTAACAAACCTAGATAAATGCTTCTAAAATTTTAAAACACAGCAACAATGTTAAAAACGATTTCGTGTCTAGGCGAATATTCTTAAAAAAATTACTGGATCAATTGCTTTCTCTTAAAAATTAGCCAAAAGTTTGCATATACATTAAATTACTGTAAAGAAAAAGTCATTTCAGTAGTTCCCACAAATCTTGTTTAAAATGTTTTATGAAAATATCTTGATTTTTATATTGTATCAAAATTTATTAACACAGGAACATTGTATAGTTATAATTTTATAAGATCATTATTTGGCATCACTTTCAAGTTGTGTAATTTAAAAAAAGAAAAGAGAATGCAGGTTAGAAATAGAAAAAATAATTAGGTATCTGTTTCATGTATTGAGTCATTAGGAACATTTTATCACATTACTTTATTTGCTTGAAGGCTTATTTTGAGCTCTTGGTCCGGATGATGAGCATTTTTTTATTAACCACACTCAGGCAAAGACTGTACAATATAAATTTCGAAATTGATTATAGTATGGCATGAGCATTGTCTTCATTTTATTTTTCAATTTATTATTTGACCGTTCTGGATTTGTATTAGTTATTCTTTTTTTTCTGATTGTAGGAACATCAGCTTCTGAATCATTATCTGTACCTACTTTGTGATAAAAGTTACTTCTATATATTTACATATTTAAAAATGTTTTTAAGAATTGTGTGTAGTTAGTCAATACAATTAAATACACCTGAAAATTAAATGTAAATTTTATTTATCTTTTTGACTTACTTCTTTCTGTTCCTCAGTTACAAGATATGTAAAAATACAGTTATATAGAAATAATTTTGTTTAGCAACTCAGGTGTTGTCGAAAATTTATGTAATATTTGTGTCGAAAATAAATACAAAATGACAAAAATTCTTTTTTTACCTGATTTCTTTGAATTAGATATGGAGTTGAGTGTATACATATATTAAGGCCTAAGAGCCAGTGGCCGGCAGACTGCATTTTTTTTGCCAAACTATTTTTTTCTTAATCACATATACCTACTATATGTAAGAACCCACAAATTGCAAAAAGCAGCCCAACTTCAAAGCTGCCCTTTGGATATTGTAAAATGTGTATACCATATTAGAGTGTATGTTAAGGTCGGGGAAAAAGTTTTTTCATATTTTTTATACAAATTCAAGATAATTTCTCATCATATTTATGTAATTATTTACATTTAATTATAATATATATATATATATATACATATTTAAATATGTTGTCAGTTAAGACACTTTCCTTCAAACTATGTAATACAGAATTCATTTAGGAACCATATCGAAACCGAATCCCGGTAATTGAGCATTTTTTTTCCAGTAAAGAGGCAATCTATTCATTACTTTATTATGCATGCGACCATCTCGTTGACATTAATGCGCGTATGTGTACGCGTTTTAGATTTTCCAATAGAATGATACAACAAAGCTATACTCGCCGACCTGTAAGGTTTTTAACAATTTGCGTTCTGAGATAACACAATCGTGTGGACTTCTCTGGCTATTATTAACGGTTTCAAACATTCCCCATGTTTGAATCACATGTTGATCGCTCTAGGTCCTCACACGTGCTCGTACGACTCCCGTTCCACCGCCTATATATATATATATATGCCATTTTGTAGATAGTGACAATTCCATTGATATTTTTGGGACTTCAGCAGGTTTAGCATGACGTCGTAAACAAGAGTTTCTCTATAGGACTTTCCCTTTTCCTCATTGTATTGACAAGGATAACGCTATAGAGGCGCTCTTGTCTAGAGAGCGTCATGCTAGGGCCGCTGATTAAAAAGCTGCTACAAGTACTTTTGACAGTCCTCGCTTGATGTTAACCTAACACTACCTAAAGAATTCTAATAAGATCAAATCAGGTTAAAATCTGAGGGTGTAAGGTCAGGGTTATATGTTGGATAACACTTCCCAACAAAACTTTCTCAATATTTGTTGTGTGGCCAAAATATGTGTGGTCTGGCGTTATCGTAGTGAAAAATTACTAAAAAAAATTTTGAGTTTAATAGTTTTATCCATACTAATATTATAAATGCGAAAGTAACTCTGTCTGTCTGTCTGTTACTCTTTCACGCCTAAACGGCTGAACGGATTTTGATGACATTTGGTATGGTGATAGATGATAACCTAGAAATGGTCATAGGCTATAAATAATCACGCCATCGTTCTTAGGGGGTAGGCAGTAGGCAGATAACTAAATTGAGTTAGTGATTTTTAGTCGTTTTTGTTGGGACTTTTGCTCTTTCACGTCTAAACGGCTGAACGGATTTTGATGAAATTTAGTAAGGTAATAGATGGTTACCTAAAAACGGATATAAGATCAAAATGATCACGTCATCGTACTTAGGGGGTAGGAAGTAGGCAGAAAACTGAATTGAGTTAGTGATTTTTTTATGGTTTTTGCTGGGAGTTTTGCTCTATCATGCCTAAACGGCTGAACGGATTTTGATGAAATTTAGTTAGGTGATAGATAGTAACCTAGAAAAGGATATGGGCTATTAATATTCATGCTATCGTACTTAAGGCGTAGGCAGTAGGCAGAAAACTAATTAAGATAGTGATTTTTAATCGTTTGTTTTAAAAGTTTACCTCATTCACGCCTTAACGTCTGAACGGATTTTATAAGACTTGGTTAATTTGAAGATAGGATCCTAGGCACGGACACAGGCTACTTTTTACGGCGGGAAAATACCTCATTCCCGCGGAAATCTAGCGTGATCGTGTCAAGAAGCGCATGACGCCATAGCTACTGAAATGATTTTGATGTTTTTTTTTTAAACTGAGTGTTACTAAGACTTCAAGTTAGTATTTGATCACTTTTCTAACTTAGAGGGTAGGTAGGCGCCATAATTTAGGGAATTTATGATAAAATTTTGATGCAACTGTCTTTATTTAACAGTTTTACTTGGATCGAAACTTAGCGACATTCCATCACACTACTTAACTTATAGGGTTGGAAGGTACCAAAATTCAGACCACTTTAGCATTCATTTTCGCATTCGATCATTTCGAAAATCGCATTCGCTATGACGATAAATAAAGCTCAGGGCAAACATTAAAAGTAGCCGGCATTAATTTAGAAAAGAGTTGTTTTTCTCACGGACAATTATACGTGGCTTGCTCACGTGTTTCAAGTCCACAGAATCTCCATGTGTTGGCCAGAGAGGGAAAACAAAGAACATAGTTTACAAAATGTACTACAGTAATAAGGCCTCTTATTTTTAGCTTCCTACATTATTATACTACTTACATTAAGTTAGTACTTCCTACGCAGACGATGTTGCGGATGTCACACTGTCTAACATCGGGGGTTGGCAGGTAGGTAGTTAGTAGTATTTTAAACCGATTTACATTATTTACTTTTTATATTTACTAAGGAAACATTCGGAGCTATCCATTATGTGCTTAGGTTGCTTTTGAACAAATTTTGATGTGAAGTTGAGGACCGGACCACGATAGTGGGACATTGTTGCAGGGGGACTTACAGCCGGGAGAAAACAAAAAAATTTATGCGGACGAAGTCGCGGGTAAAAGCTAGTTGAAAATAATTATGTGAATAATGCACTAAACGCTAATAAATAATTAGGTAGACCTTAGGCACCAATCAACACCACACTCCTCATTGATCTAGGGCATTGATCAAATAAAAAAATAAAATCGTGGGGCGCTTGAAATTTTCATAAATAATCAACCGCTCATAAAATAAATGCCATTTAGTCAGTTTATGATACTATAATTAAAACCATCAGTTTTATTCATATAATAATATTTATCATATGAATAAAATTGATGGTTTTTACTACCTACTACATTCATAACATTCTGAAGTCGAATGGACTTAGAACACAAGTTCTGTTGGTGGATAATGCAATGAAGGACTAATTAAATCATCTTTTTGAACATTTAATTCAGTTGCTTTTTCATTCAAAATTACGATGAAACCTTTACGTATGCCGACCATAGGTACACCATCTGTGCATTCTCCAACTAATTTTGACCATGGCAAGCCAAAACTTATGAATACCTTTTGAACTTCATTAAAAATGTCTTCTATAGTAGTTCCTTTTAGCGGTTTAACGCAAGAAATTCCTCAATGACAGTGAACTCTATCAACACCTCGAATAATATAAACAGTTGAGCTGTGTCAGACAAATCAGTGCTCTCGCCTAATGCTATGGAAAATGACTTAAAACCAGCCATACGGTCAGTCGATATTGTTTTTATATCATTAGCCATAATTTCTATACGTCGGTCAACAGTTCGTCTTGACAAAATATTTTTTTCAAATTCATTTTTATTTTCAGGACATAAATCACTGCGAACTTTTAATATACACTCCTTGATAAATTCTCCTTCGGCAAATGGTTTTAATGACTTTGCCAATTTAGAAGTAACTATAAAACTAGCTTTCATAACATTTTAAAGTTGTGTTCTTTATTTATGAAACATTTGCTGTTTCTCTAAATTTGCGATAAGGTTCTGAATTTTGTTTTTTCTTATTTGTCCTGTTAGTGAGTGCAGCATAGGATGCTTAGTTAAGTAATGCCTCTTTATATTGAATTCTTTCATCACTGAAATGGATTCATTACACAGCAAACAAATAGGTTTACCATTGTGCAAGATAAAAAAGAATTCTTCAGTCCATTTTTGTTGAAACTGGCGTCTCTCTGCATCTATTTTTAATTTTTTTTCTACCAGACATCATTTTTGTTTACTTTTCGTTCGATAAACTTAATAACAAAATATAATTAATAAGAACTCAAAATACTCACAAAGTCACAAAGCAAATTGACGGCACTAGCAATTCTCTAGGATATCGCTCGACGAAGTTATCACCTCGGTAGCTCAAATAGAACTGAACTAAAGTTCGAGCCATCCATCCGCTTATATAGGCAAAATGAAGGAATGATCTAGAATCGTCTAGAAGCAATGATATTTTGTTGCGCTGCTAGTGAAGCGGCAAATGTCAAAGGTTTTGACGTTTGCCACCTGACTCTTTGATGATCGCTGCCACTCGGCTTGCTCGCTCACTTGATTCTGTGAGTATGAGTAAGTTGTGTAATATATTTTTTATTAGGTTTTTCAATATATCTCGCGGGACGGATCAAATCTTACAGCGGGTCGGATGCAGCCCGCGGGCCGGTTGTTGCCAACATATGCCCTAGATCGATGAAGAGAATGGTGTGTTGATTGCTATTCTAAGTCTACCTAATTATTTATTATCATTTCATACATTATTCACATAATTATATTCAATAAAACCGTTTAACTTAAAAATTCCTTTTTAATCATTTTATTTTCAAGTTTTTGGTTGTGGAAAAAATATGTAATCCGCTATTTTGTTGGTGGCCATATTGGACTTTTATTTTTTTTCAATGTGTACATTATTCTACTAGTCAAGCTCTTTCATTTGATATCCATATTGAAGGAGTTGTGAAAAATCCGCCATTTTGTGGCGGGCGCTAACTTGGTGCTACAATGATACTGAATTTAGAAAATTGTATTGTTATCAAAATTAAAGGCGTGTGCCAAATTTCAGGTCAATCGGTCGATGGGAAGGAGCTGAAAATTTGACCCAAAAAAACAAGCAGGGAAACTAAATAAAACCGTTTAAAAACTACACCCTTTCTGTTGATTATTCCGGACGTTTTTTCTCTACTTGCATCTGTTGAGCTTGTTTGCCTTTTATCCATGATCTTTTTTGGACTTTCTTGTCGTAGGTAATCCATTTTTCATCACCAATAATCAATCTTTTCAAAAACTGTTCGGTTTCATTACGTTTCAATAGAGAATTGCAAATGAGTACATGTTCATTAGATTTCTTTCAGTAAGCTCGTGTGGGACCCTAGGTATCTAGCTTTTTTACATGAATCAAAACTGTTCTATGATCAATCCCCAGCTTTTCAGAATATAGTAAGAACTAATTGCCAATCTTACTCTACTTCTTCCAAAATGGCATCGATTTTATGCGTAACAGTTTGATCACAGCGAGGTTCACCTTTGACACCAAAATTACCAAACTGCAAACGCTTGAACGAGTTTTGTGCTACTCTTATCGACAATGCATTAGGTCTATAAACATCAAAAATTTTTTTCGCGGATTGTGTCGCATTGATTCCTTTTTTTTTTTGTGATAAAATTTCATAATTTTCGAATTTCTACATTTAAATTCACTTATTTTGGACAGAAAAACAAAATTATTTTTTGACGTGACAACGTCTTATAAATTGGTTTGCCGGGTGACACTTCAAGAAACTGCGTTACGCTCCGCTCACGTTATGCGCTCACAATGAGAGCGAGTGAGAGGCACGCGATCCCTTCCACTCAGGCATGGTTAGCCCGCCTAAGAGCGAGAGACAGACATAAAAGTGAAAGGCACGCGTCCCTTCCACTCAGATAGGAACAAGTTAAGTTGTAGTAAACGCTGTTTCATTGTACGCAAATGTATTGCAAGTTATTGTATGTATATTTGTATATAAATACGTATGTATGTAAAGGTAAAATAAAATTTTGTTAATATGAAATTCAGTGCGAGATTCTTTGTATAAATTAATGTTTTAAATATAATTCTTTGTATAAATAAATGTTTTAAATTGTTACTATTATTTCATCCTTCTTCCTACTATACGAATGAATATTCACATTAAAATGATTTTACCACTCAAAGTCGTTGTCACGTAAAACTTTCGCCCATATACCGACTTTACAGGCAACCAATTTTTTTACTAATAAAATATGGAAAAACATTTTCCCCAATCTAATACGTATAGGAAGCATATTCTCAACAAGGTATAGTATAAGCTATTGCATTCACTCTTATCAATTTTTTTGTCTTATGGCAGTTTCAGTAATCATAGGACTAGGGCACAAAGTACATTTGTAGACTAGGGTTTAAATATGACAAGTGTTACAATATTTTTAATGTATTTCTAATATTGAAGCATCATGTAATATATAAATTCTTCATTATTAACATAGTGGAGCAAATTTGGAATCTGTCGTAGTATACAGTATTCTACTAGCCATGCCCTTGCATTTTATACACCCATATTTAGGGGGTCACTAGAATTTGTGAATGTAATAAAATACATAATATTGTGAAATTTTGTTTCGTTTTATTGGTTTTAATATTATTTATCGTGAATTCAACATGATGTCAACTAAGAGCTCATTAAATTTCCAGTATTTAAAAAATGCTTTCCTAAAAGATTACATCACACTGGCAATCGGAATATCATTGAATAGAAGTAAGAAACTGATTTGATTGAAATGGTTTGAGGAAGATCAACTTTCATGTTTGTCAGCGAATGGATTGAATATCTTAGTAATTTTATTACAATAAATTCTTTTTTAAATATTTTTGGCTTCACTTACAAATATGAATTTCATTTTTACAGAAACCGATTCAGTAGATGATGAAAGCCAATCACATGAAAATGATTCTGGAGGTGATATTGATCAATAAAAGAAAATAATAACAAATATAGATATAAAAGTACATTAATTTTGAAATACATAATTATTTTTATTTATGAAATTCATAATTTGCTTTGAGCAAATGAAATATACAAATGAGAATTTCAATTATATTCTTTGCATTATTATTGTACTGATATTTATTATTTTTGTAATGGGCCTTTCTTCTCCATGTTCCATTTAAGAGTAGTAAATCTTTTTTTTACATATAATTATACCAGTGTTTATATGCATTTTATATTATTTTATACAGATTATATGGAATAAATAGTGCATATGTGTGCTCACACTGTAGGTATAAAATCCGGTCTGTCGGGATTTTACAACGAGAGGAAGCGTCTGTTTTGCTATTATTTTTCAATAAATAATAGTCTATTTTAAATTATCCACATGATAGTAGCTTTGCAAATATACTTTTGTAGTAGGCCTGATTTTTATATACCCGTTACCCTTAAGCGTCTCCATACACCGCCGACGCGTTTAGTGTCTATCTCGTGATTGACTAAAATTTAGTTTGTTAAAAACTTGCTGTCCGCTGGCACTATTTAATTTCTGTATCATAGTTTGATGAGCTTTATGTTTATTTATCTTGATTTTTTCTCATTTATGATCATCCAATTTAGACTATAACCTGAACAACTGATATAATCTACATTGTTACAGTCTTTCGAGTTTGCCGCAGGAATATAACTTTCCATGGTAAAAGAAAAGTAAAAAAGTTGAGCCATTTGTGATTTATCATGTTGTTTAATTTGTTGTTGAGAACTACACCGTAGCAACAATGTACATATGAGATAATGCTATAGAGCAATATTAAAAAAGAAATCATGTTTGTGAGAACATACCTATATAGATAAACCTGAAAAGCACAAATTTATTGAATTGCGAATTTACATCGAAATATTTAAGGTCATCTTTGAGAAACTAATGTGTAAATTTATATATACAAAAATTACTCAAAGTAATAATGATTTATTTGATATCATAGGTTTTAATAATTTATTTTAAAGTTTGATTTTAAATAGAAATATTAGAAATATCTGAACATATTGGGCCTCACCGTGTTATTTATAATTATTTGCATATTTTTTGTCGTTTTAGCCCAATTAACGAAAATAATTAGGTTTTGTTGCTGCTGTCAATAATACAACCATGTTTAATTGAAACATATTTCAATTTTGTCAGTTATTACAAATTAAGTAAGCAAACAATATTGCAGAACAATTTAAGTTGAATTTTTATATAATAAAAAATTGTAATGGCAACACTTTTTACTTCTGCAATTTTATCTAAAATTTTAGATGAACTAATCCAAATTATGCAGCCATTCAGGAATTATTTATTTATATCAGTAAAATTCTAGATTAATCCCTATGAAAACTTTCATTGTAAACTGCCTTTTTATTTGTAGGAGTAACATTCAATACCATGTCCTGACGCTACTGTCGCTGAAAAAATCCAAACATTGGATCCAAAATTATGGAATTGTCAAACGGCAGCAGAGTGGTGTGGTGAAATCAATTAAACTATCAAACATCAAAATTTATAAGTTTACAGAAGTCAACGGTAATATCTTTGCCTCTTAATCCCAAAACTAGGGATCGGACAGTAACTACACAAATGTTGAACAACTGGAATATATTCAAAATTCAACAAATTTGAAACAACTGGAATATATTCAAAATTCAAGGAACTCTGGAAATTGCATGTTTTCTGCCAAGTCATATTTTGTTATCTACACTACACTAGCAGGCCAGCTGACAACTACAAGAGCTGTGAAGAAAAAATGTCTTCTGATATTCTGGCAAATACGAAGTGGTTGCCTAGATTCTACGAATTAGTAAATTCTACACAGGAGAAAAACGATTTATTGATATTCCAAAGTGGAACCAGGAATAAAGAGCTGGACAGGAATGGAAGTTATAACATATTTTAATGTTTTACGATGTTATATCAATGACCTATTTTTAAAACGATTCAATTAAAAAAAAATTTGAACTTTTCAAAATTGACATTTTTTGTAAAAAATACATTCAAAAGGAAGTTGTAGAAGAGATACTTAATATCTTACTTAAAAAAAATATATGCACTTAGATCTCATGATTTCATAGTACTTAAGTTATAGTAGAGTCAGTTTAGCTAGTAATGATAAAACGAAGTGAAGCCAGAGCAAGAATAAAATGATGTGCAAATAGTGCTAGTGAATAGCGAAACTTTGTTGTAAAATTTAATACAACATTAGTGTATGGTATAAGTCAATGTCCATAATTTATCCCAATATTTGCTTGGAAAAATGATTTACCATAAAACACATTTTAAGGTTTACTGGTTTATTTTACCTTTGCTAGTTATACATTGGTAAAAATATTACTGCTATGAAATAGTTTATTGACTTAGCATTTGGTATTACAACAATAATAATTCACGCAAACTGGTTACAGAGCACACGCATACTGTAATATTTTTGATTTGACAGTGACACAAATACATTAGTGACAGCGACTAAACCTGAATCACATGGTTCTAAACAAAATAAAATATGAAAAAAAAATAATTAAACATCCTTCTGAAAAATGAATTACATATTAGTAGTATTTCTTCTTACATGTCTAAGAATATTACCTAAAATATTTATTATACCCCTCATGTCCAGCTGTCCATGAACAATATTTGGTTGCCCAATGTTCGCCATTATCAGTGCACCTCGGATATTGGAATTGAACTGTGCTTTGTAATGTATAATTTATTATATATTCGCCCATACCCAAACAACACCAGTAGTATAATAAAAATTATTCGAATCAAATCTAATAAGATATCTAAGAAAAAGTTTACCTGGACATGATCGAGAATATATATACATATATATTTTTAATACAAATTGGAACATCTAATGTTGTTCAGAAACAGAAACAAAGTCAAATTGTTGGTAAAACTAGCCTTATTATATTAATACCAAAGCAAGTTTAACTTTTTAAAGGCCACAACAATTTATGTAATATGTTGATAAATAAATGGGTGTTTACCCTCTAAGTGGGTAACCGATAAGAGATAATGTTTGTGAAATATTTTTCATGGAAAAACACCCAATCTACCATTGCTGAATTGCTAAATATAACCAAGTATTATTAGTTACAATAAGTTAAACCACACTAATATATGTATACACGGTCTTAATAATAAGCGTTAAGCGTGAAGAATTACCAGCTGCATCTGAAAATAAATTTCACAATGAGCTGCAGTTGTGGTCGTGCCCTGAATGTATTTAGCTCTACAAATTACAGTATCAGATCATACAATTAAAAGTAAAGAAAAGATATATAAATTGTAATATGAAAGATAGATTAATAATGTAGATTGGGTGAGACAAAATGGGTAATTGTTGTAGGGAGGAACTAAAAAGTGCTGCCCTCCGGGGGCTGTGAAAGCTTCATGTTCTCCTTGAGCGTCATCAGGCGCCGCAACTCCTGCAGCACTGTCTTAATGGTGTAGTCGCGCTGCCATCGCGCCAATATCGGCACTTGTCTATTATCCACCTAGAACATCATAATATTTTATTTTTGTTCTGAATGTTATATAAAGTGGTTTGACCAATATTTTTTTTTTATTTTTAATATTCAAGAATAGGTCAAATATTATAATTGTGATTGCATCTATTAACAAGCAGCGGCGGAAATTATGATGCACGCTGGGTGCATGGGACGGCTCACTCTCACTGCAACAACATATTCATTTGGTATATCCGTGATAATGCAGTTTTAATAAAATTGCAAATATATCCAGCATTAAATTTATTGCAAGTTATGTGCATATTTTATTTATTGCAATAATACATTTGATAACAATGAAATATGTCAATAAGAAACAATATAATGGCAATTTTTATAATTTATAAATATATATTTGTATATACCGACATGAAAATTCAGAGTTAGAGTTAAAAAAAAACATTTTCATTAAATTTATTTTGTATCTATCCATTTTATGAAAAAGCTGCCCAAGTGTCAGATATACATTACAGGTTTCATTGTCATATTAATGAATATTTTTTTAACAGCATAAACTAATTGTTAATTAATTTTAATGAATATTATTCTCAGTACTTTTGAAAATGTTTATTTCTGAAAGGTAAGGAACCCATTAGCTAACAATATTTTCACAATTAAATGACATAAAATAAAACAAATCATCTGAGTATTACTAAAATATTTGAAAATGCTATGAATTACAAATTTATTTAGCCCAAAACCATCTACAAACGATTCCACATTGAATGGTCAAAGTCCCAAATATTTGATAATTTTTAACTAATGCCCAGACAATGAAGAAATTGTCTTCATTACATATATATATATATATTAGCCCTAAAAACCAAACATATTTTTTTGAATCTTCTATGAAGCTATATTAATTTATCATGTTCTCAGAGACTTGGCCAAAGATGAGCTCATAAAATGTTTATAGTGGTTGTTCAAGGTTTTTAATATTTCAAAATCGTCAAAAATTAAATTTTTCTTCTTTACTTTGTTCCTTATTTTTATAATTTTCTAGGGTGCTCAAAATTCTGAAGATATTAAACCGATATTTTTATTACTATAGATCGCTCTTAATGATTTTGAACTTTCAAAGTAGAGCATTTTTTGGAACTAAGTTGCCTATCGTACGTTACATTCAGGCGTTCGCCGGATAGGACCTACTCGAAAAATTGTAACCACAATGAGAAATGCAGACTGCTGTATATTTGATTGAAATATAGCACAACTATTTTTGTCCAAGAATCAGTTGTACAATTTAACTTATCCGTTTAGAGTACAAAACATTGCGCATGTGGGGTGCCCAAATCCTAGTATTTGGTTTATTTTTTAATTCATTTATTCAATAACTTTCCAGCATTTTAATTAATTTCATTATTATTTTTAACAAGAATTAGTAATACTTTTACATTAACAGTAATTATTGTGTAATATTTTTAATATGTTACTTCAAAAAATCGGAACATTTTTAAAGAACTCCAAAAAATATTATTCGCTGGAACATTTTATTTGCAAACACAAATTTTTTGTATAGAAAATATTTTTAAGAATTTAAATATTGTATTCTCTAAGCATTTAATTTTTTTAATGAGAAATAATGTTTGAATGTTTTATGCTATTCATGCATGCAAATTATACTATTTTTTGTTTATTATTAAAATAACAAGAAACACAATGAATTGTATTTTAATAAATTTTGTGAAAATGCCATTTACTGTTTATATATTCAACTATAGAAAAATAATGTCTTATAAATGTACATATACATGTACCAATTATATAATATTTTCAAATGTTTCAAGTAAGTCATCCTTATTATTTAATTCATAAAATATATTAACATTTAGCAAAAGGCACTTCGTTGCAACTGGGTGTCCCAAAGACACCTCATTAGTTTTAATTTTTTTTATAGAAGTTGACATATGATAGGCCAGAAATAAAATACGAGACACTAAAAAAATTTTTACTACCGCATTGTAATTACCAAAAATGTATATATTTTTTAATCTATTCTGTTTTCAAAAATTATTGGCTATTTATTACTTTTACAAAATTTTTATGAAGTATATGGAGAAAAAAATCATAAAATAAAATAAATAATTTCAATTTATAATGTTATAATTTGATGCAATTAATAACGACTCTTACAATAATTAATTTTTTTAGTTTAATTTGAAATCTCAAAAAACTTCTATTATCAATAATGTATATTGTTTAGGGTCATAAATGACACAAGTGGACTGTATTTTAGCTGGTTTATATTATTGTACAATGAAGATAGTGTGATTTACATTAAAATGATTGTGAACATGTTAACGGTCGCGATGATAATGATGTGCCGTGTGTTGCCGCACGTCACTCGCCTTTGTTGAGTTTGGATGTGTTAACATGTGTGTAAATTGATGAGTGCATTTGTGTAAATCATCTGATATTGACTAGACTAGGTTTTTGTGTTAGGTTTTTTGTGTTAGATTTCGAATTTCTTAAAATGGAAATGAGTTTTTAATAATCTACAAAATAAAATTTTTGAATTTTTTTTTCAAAATAACCTTTAAAATAAATGATCAATCAAACTCAAAAACTAATCAATTTTATTCCCCAAAAAAGGTGAATTTAATGTTGAAAAATTGATTGAAAGTCCTGATGTTTCTTTATCAGTTTGATAAAGAAACATCAGGAAGTATGCATTCCAATTGGGTTTAATTTAAAAGTCATTAAATAACTGAAAAAAAAATTTCAAAATCTGTGCCTGATCAATTGACAAAATTTTTAAAAATTTATAGATCTTTTCAGTATTTTTTGTAAACTTAAACATTAAACCAATTATTATGAGACTCAACCAGCTTCATCTTCAATTAGCAGTAAATGCCACGAAACTTACTAAAATCGATCAATTAAACAGAGATCTTTGCAAAAAGACCAAACAAATATTTTCTTTTTTAAATGACCTAATCAAATCGATGCTATTTCTATAATTAATTCAATTTAGATTCTTAATAAAACAATATTTTTGTAGATTAAATTTCAAGTAACTTCCAAACGAATCAACTGTGTCTAATCGAGTTGACATTTCATAGACTTTTACTTACTTTGTTCTCTTCAAACACAAAATGTACATATACATTTTCAAGTTTTATGAGTACAAAAATAGAAAAAAAGTGTTGAGATGAACTTGCAACGAATTAACTTTTTTCCAGTTTTTTTTTTGCTTCTCTTCAATTCTGCAAGCTCTGTCCTTAACTAAGCTGAATAATAATGCCATAGAAGGAAATTTTATATTTGTTGAAAGTTAAAAATCGTATCTAAAAACGACTGTAATACTACCAGCGTTCTGTGCAATTGCCTATATGAGTATTCAGTCTTGTTGCATTCCAATAACTATTAAAACATACTGTGCCCTCACGATTTTCGTTTTAAATTTGTTTTGTTTTAAATTCATAGTATGAATGAGGTTTAAAATAAAATTGAAAATTGTTAGGAAAATTCAAAAAATCTGTAAGCGCTTTTAACCATTGGATTTTTGCATAAACTCGAGACCACACTATCAATTTGTATAATGAATAAGGGTTTTTAAATTTTTTTTTATGATTTTGTTTTATTACACAACACTTTGGTTATACAATATAACTTTATTAAGTTAAGCACACATTACAAGAAACAGGACCGGGATCTGAATCACCAATGACACCGAGGCTGTAATTAACAGGACTAGAACTGAACTCACATTCGAAAGCATGATCTTAAATTTAGGAGACAGTTATCAGAGAAGAATTTGATTTAGAGCCGGAACTAAATATGTATATTAAATTTTCTCTTTATTGTTTGTCTATTTAGACTAATTAATTATCCATGATTTCATAAGCCTCAAGACTCGACTTATAATCATCAAGCTAAAATCAGTAAGTCAAATTAGAACTATTAGAAATAGAATTCAAAAATAGATTCAACATCTAATATTTTTCTCGATTATAGAATAACTTACACCAATTATATAAATAAATGGTTTGTGATACAAACTTTTATATACTTACTACAGATTTTCAGAAGAGGCAAGTTCATCCTATAATAAATTAATGTTAATTGTTACAAAACATGTTCTCTTTTTTTAGAATATATTTAAATTTTTCAACTGAGACACATTCTATTCTCTTCATAATCATCGCACACGTATCACCAAACTAGGCTTGCTCTATCCATTCCATCTTACCATTAAAATCTTTACTCAAAAATAAATAAAGATTTTTGTGGTCACAGACCACAATCTCACAGAAAAATTGTGGCATCAAAGTGAGAGCATTTGTTAATATTAAATTTGAATGAAATTTCAAGGATAAGTTTGAAAGATCCTATGCTGTGTGCAAGCAAACTCCAAATTATGAATAACGGGAAGATTATACTATCAAATGTCTACAAATATAGATACCATAAAGGAAAAGTAGTTTGTAAACAATGTAGTATAATTTTTTTAACTCTAATATCCTTTCAAGATGTATAACAACTCCAACTTCATTAATGTGATAAAATGTAATTTTTCTTAACAGACATTATTTCAAATGCTAATCTATATTTTAGTCAAACTGAACGAACTTGATATGCATGTAAAATTCCATACGTTATGTAAAAATGAACTAAGATATGTTTTAAATTAAATTTCTTTTAATGCAAATAATAGTGCATTTTTACCCAAATATCTCTATGTCTAATAATAAATCCATGAATATGGTTTTATTATTGTTAGCCTTTTACCAAAATCCTGATAATTTGTGATTATTATTTTATAAACTGTAAAAGCAGAATGTATAAAAAAAGAAATAATTAGATTAAGGACGTCTTCCTCGTCTCCTTTTAAACTGACATATAAGAAAAAGTCATTTTTAAAATAAAATGTACATTTCATATCTTCCTTTTAACAGTTGTTCGGGCTAAAATCCATTAAAAGGAAGAGATGGAACACAAATTTTATTTTAAAAGTTACTTTTTGTTAAATACTCGTTTAAAGGGTGGACGAGGCCCTTCGAATAGATATGACATGAGCTTTTTAGACCCATAACTGGGTAGATAAACTTCTTTATCTTTTAAATTACATTACTAGACTGTTGCAGAGAGATGGAAGTTGATCAAAAATTATTATTAGATGCTTATTGAAAAGCATATGAAATCCTGTTGGAAAATTTTTACAAGTTAGAAAACAGTGGCAGGAAGTGATAAAATTGCAACTCATTGTGATGATGATGTAAATGAATTCCGAGGGGAATAAATTAAAAAAGCAATGAAGGAGATGAAACCGAGTTGATAAACTTGACTCAAGAATGTCTATAAATCTAATAAAGCAAAAAAAAAGAATAAAAAAAAGAATGTCAAACTCTGGGGAATAGGTATGAGCTTATGTTTAAGATTAGCCATTATAAGCATATTTTTAATTAGACTTACAAGTCCAGTTTGGCTGTTGACACAGTTCATATTAATTCTTGATATAAACCGAGCAGTTGGAGGCTCGTCCGGATATCTTAATCCACATTCAATTTTTAGTGAATACATTCGATTTTCATATGGAGTCTGAAAGTCAATGCAAAAAGACACTATTAAAATCAAACAACACTTATTTTGTATAAACAGGTACTGGCTTAAAAATGCTTCCCTAGGATTTTTCTTTTATTTTACAACAAAAATAAAAATTCTAGCTTTTTAGTGCAGAGATTCAAATTATATTCCAAATTATACAACTTTATGTAAAAGTATTCAAAATTCTATTGAATATCGTACATTACTTAAAATATGAATCTTAAATCTGGAAAAAACACTGTTTTAATAATTCATTACTACTTTAACTAGTAAAGTTAATTGCTGAGTGTCAACATTGAATTGTAATAAATCAGGTACTGATTTATGATCATGTATACCAGAATGTTTTACTCTTTATTATCTATATCAATTTAATTTACCATTATTATGTAATACAATGTAATAATATGACTTGTATTGCAATAAGTGTAAAAAAAAGATGTTTTACTTCAAATCTACATATTTAATATAAACAAATTATAAAATTGTATGTATAATAAATGTAAATGTATATAAAATACCAACTTTCAGTCATATCTTAATAGATTCTTTATGAAATTAAAAAATAATCACTTTTATAAATACAAACTATATATGTAGAATATACATGAGCCATGTTATTTAATTACTTATTAATTTCAGTTTTTGTGTAAATTCTGTAATATTGTTTAGAGTATAAATAATGTAGTGTTCGAATCAAACTTATAGCACGTGGAACATAATGTGCAACATTATGATAAACCATATTTGATAATTTTATTCGTTTTATGGTTAGCTTGTAGCCCAGTTGTGGGCATATCACTGAGCATGTCCTACCATGTGTCATCCCACCACCTGTTATCACTATAACTGTTGGACCATGGCGGCCTTTAAACACTATGTGTAGTAGGAATTTGTAAATATTTTGCTTTTTTTTTATATAGTATTTTAAAGGGCCAAACAAGCAGGTGAGCCATCGGTAAGTAGAGGGTCACCAACGTCCGTGGAGACTCGCAACCTCGCAACCCAGAGGAGTCACCAATTTATTACTAGCTTTCTTTAAAAAGGAATACAATATCTGATATAAGGGATTGATGGAGAGGGAGTGGGGTGATAGGAGGAATAGGCTACCAGAACTATTACTCACTGAACAAAATGTAATAGCAGAAGCTACTACTTTACATCTATATTTTGTGAGTGTAATATTTCACTGGTGAGCTGGGCCATTTAGGCTGCAGCCAAGATGATCATAGTATGGCTCTAATGGTTTTAAAATAAATATATATAATGAAATAAAAAGCAAATAGTTGTAAAAAATAAATGTATGCATATATTTGTTCTACTCATCATTTCTAACTCAATTTTATAAGAGTTGTTTTATTAGTTGTTTATACTCTATATACTGTTACAAAAATTATGTTCAGCACTTTTGTTAAATACAAACGAACAACTGAAAAGTCAACACGAAGCTCAAGCTTATGAGTAATCGGACCACAGACAAACTTCTATTGATTATTTTCTTTTACTTGTAATATTTTTGGAAGCTTCTTATTTTCACAACTCTGCTTATCGTGTTATAAATAAACGACAAACTTAACAAACATTTTAAGAAATTACTACAAGGAATTTCTCAAACTTGCTTAACCTAGGTGGGCCAATGATCATTCCAGTCCAATGGGTTAAAGTCATGTCATCGTCACTTTCAAGGCCCCACGAAATTGTACCATCACCAACTCCTTTTTGACCTTGCTCAAGTTCTTCTAGAAGACGAAAATTACGCGGCACCACTGCAAAATTATTTAAGTACGCGTTTTAGTAAGAACATCGATGAAAAGCTTAACATAAGAAAGAAAACAAATATCATAAAAAGTATTTATAATACACTCACCAACGCCTGATGACTGGTTCGCCATGATCAAAATTTCACCGGCGCACACTACCAATTGAGTATTTCTATTTTAGACCCTTTCGTAAGTCGACATTGACCGAAAATATAATTATTTTTTCACGCACGAAAACCTAAACCAAAGAAAATTAATGGCTATGCTAAAGCAAGACTCATATATTTCATTAAAAATTCTTAATGCAGAACGGTAACCAAATGGCACTTTTCTGCTGACAAATGACATACAATAAATGTCAGTACTCATCAGTGTTTCGATATAGCTTGGGTTCTTGTTCCGTATTTTTGCTTGATTTCTCTCTATGGTTTAGATAGGACTATAACTTAAAAAATCAAACGGTACTGAGTCTTCATATTAGAAAAGAATCAGAGTGAGACGGAGGAAAACGAAGCCCTTTGTTCCTTTCACAAGTAAGGTCTTCATATATCTTACTTGCAAAATGATGCATCAATGAGAATTAAGTGAAAAAATAAATTAAATGCACATGTAACATTACAATAATTCTTTGTTTAGAACATTATACTGTGGGATACTAACAAGCTTGCTCTACGTTATTACTACTTGTAATAGTTCGATAAAATTCTTATGCATGCTATACACAGTATTATTTTACGCAACAATAATTGGCACTATGAGACATGTTAATGTTATAGCAGGTAGAGTCATGGACAGTAGAAATAGCTATTAAGCACTAAAAACTATAGTGTACTATTACAAGAACAACATTTGCATATTTGCTTATTTTAATCGTGTGCTCGAAAATTACTCTAAAGATCATAATAACGATTTGAACTTTCAAAGCCAAAAAATCTAACTAGTTACGTCTTAAATCTGGAAAAAAGTGAACGTCTCTACAACGATATAAGAAAAAATGAATCAGTCAGATTATTTTCTTTAAGAGAGTAATCACAATAAAATAGCAGTCATTAGGTATGTTCCTTAAATGTGTAGAAAACTTTAAGAAAAATAGAAATCAGACAGACGAAAGGCACTGAAATGAAGGAGAAATTATTTTAAAAATACGGCAGTAAATATTAGAAGTACGGTGTAAATTGATCACCGATTAAAATTTTCAAAGAAAACACAAAGAAATAACAAATAATAACTGTTTTACATTGTTTGTAATACATATACATCTGATCCCAAATTATACAACGAGCATGTACCGTGGATATAAAAAAATTAAAACAATATATTTTAAAAAAGTGTTTTTTACAATATTTTATAATTTACTCTATCTTTAAGTCTATCAATTTGTTACCTTTAAAATATTACGTACACCGCTACTAAATGCATCAATATTAGTCAATTTTTTCGAGAAACATTGTTAGAAAAAAAATTGTTTTGCACGATATTTTTTAAACTACTCTTCTAACAAATTTTAAAATTTAACCAGCAAATCTCCTTAAAAAACAACATCAATCTTTGTAAAATGCATCAAAATTGGTTGATTCGTTCGAGAGATATCGTAATCAAAATATCAAAAAAAGAAGGTCTCTTCAAAGTAATATGCCATATTCTTGATGGATTAATGTTAAGTACTCGATCAACCTTTTCTGCATAACAAACTGCGTCAAATGCTATGAAACAGATCTAAATCGAATAACGTGTTCGAAAAATATCGTAGTTGCAATTGAAGAAAAAGCGTTCTATAACTTCCCATTAGGAACATTGAAAATATTTCAGGACTTGGGAAGATACCATTTCAATCCGACTTTTGAAAATAGAGTTTCATCCAACAGCGATGTTTTAAGGTTCTAATAATCCACTTAGATTATTTTCCGATTGATGCTGTAATTTAGTTTTTGTGTGTATGGAAAACTTTTTTAAAAGTGTTTTTTTGAATATTTTTAAACTTCTCTACCGATAAATTCCAAAATTTAATTAGATTTTCTGCTTACAAGACAACGTCGATTGTTGCACAACGAGTGCAACATTTTTGTTCGACAAATATCGTTAACTGCAAATTCGAATAAAGTTGGCCCTTGCCCTGTTTTTTTTTTTTTAATTAAATCGCGTCGTTTTCAGTTAGTTCTACTACTGTAGATATTTTTGATCGACCAAAGAATATGCATTTTTATTAAACTAGCACAAATAAAGATTGTACAAAACAATGATTACCAATGTTTTTGACCTTTTCTTGGAAGTTCTTATTGTATTCATTAATTATAACCATGCCGGAAGGTCATAGCCCACCGGACTTCAGCTTAATTTGGCATATTCAGAAAGCAAAAACTGGCCAAGAGAATGTTGAACTACGCTTACTACAAAGTTCCGATGTCATTATTTCAAAGAAATGCACTACAAATGAAAAAAGATCTTTGTTACACTTGTACCATGTTTTTTGTACAGAATAGTTATAAGCACTTTAGTTGTCTATAATTAGAAAAACAGGTATGTATGTCAACTATTACTATTAAACTAGTGTAAAAGTGCATTAGCAAAAGTGCATATCTTCATGACACTTACGTACCTTTGTTGAGAAGCGCAGTTTTTAGGTAATAAATTCAAAACAGTATATCCGATCATATTAAAAAAAATTTCGTTGAATGTATTTATTAAGCATAACCTTCGTTATTTTTTTCTTATTTTTGGATATACGGTTTCGAAAATAAAGAAAGAGAAACACTATTTTTGCTACTTTTAAAGTGATAGTTTCCGAAATTATTTACGTAACTTGCAAAATTGCTTAGAAAACTTAAAGTGTTTTTGAATACACTGTCGAAATATGTGCTACACCTTGATGTTTGCTGAAACATTTTTTTAGCTCCTGTTACCTCCCTAGGACCCCCCCTAGAAATATTTATTTTTGTTGCTTAACTACCAAACTAAGTAGTGGGTTATACAAGACACCTACATTATAAATTTCATCAATATACGTCTCGTAGTTTTTGTAAAAGATGCCTCGACATACGGACGAAACTACAAGTGTTCCGTTTTTGCCCTTTTAACACGGAACCTTAATAATAATTGGATATATTCAATACAATTACTCGCAATAGTATCCTATTATGGTTACATAAAAACTATTTAGTAAGTAGTATTAGGTTGTCACTGTCTATAGTATACGTAGAATTGTGGTAAATGTTTGTTTTTACATATGTAATAATAACAAAATCGTTCTTTGGTTAATTGTGGATTATTAGTTTCTCATATATATATATACCTGCGTATTAAGTATTTTAGATACATGACAATGCCCATATTTAAATATTTAATGGCTCTCTCATGAATCGGACAAAGTTTTCTATATACGCTAGCTTTCGCTCACGGTTTCATTTGCACGGTCATAGAATTAATTCCTGTTAAGTAATGTTTCTGTCAATCACGATTCGGATCCCACTCATGTTTTCGTTTTTTGTGTCCAATTCTTCTGTACTTTTTCGTTTTATTGTCATTTTAACTTATAATCACGGTCATGTTGTAAATTTCGAACTCGTACCCACTTCCGATTTCACTATCGATTCTGTTCTTAATATTGGTCCTCATTCAATCCTTTTTGTTTGCAGTCTAAATACCGTTCTCAATTATAATTTCAATCTTTCTTTTTATTCATACATAGAATATATAATTCGTTTGCATGTTTATGGGAAAGAAAATATAATATTTAAGTGACAACAATAAACATTTACACTAACTGTTTTGAATGTTTTATTTTCGATAAAATTGAAACAATTGTTTTTTGCATATCCGACATGTTGAAATTTTGATTATATAAAATTTTATATTGCTAAACAACGAACTTTGTTTTGTTATTGTTATTGTTTACTATAAAAAATAGACACCAAAATAAATAAAATTATATAAGCATTTAAGTTATGTATTTTTCCTCACGATAAACTAACAATTCAAATTAATAATCTTAAAAGGTCACAGGCTCACTACGCTTCCGTTGCGCTTCCATTCAACAAAAACCTTAAATGCAATAGTGTTATTCTCACTTTAAAACGAATGGCACCTCTATATAAAATTTTCAACTACCTTTTTAGTTACTTTAATCTTACTTTTTCAAAATCTCTAAAATTTGCTCTTCCTTAAATATAAATAAATATTTAAATGTCAATTTTCATCACTTTAACTTTAAAACTATTGGTACTTCCATAGAAATTTTCATCGACTTAGGGTCAGTATTTCTAAAAATCCATATGTCATATATGTCTGCGTAATAAAATATCTTTATCCAGAATTTTATGTTACTAAATCTGGCTGTTTTGATTTGCGTCGATTAGTCAGTTATTCAATGAGTATTTCTTTTTACACATAGATGATTCTTAAAAGACAAAACCGAATTTTATACGTAAGTACGTATATTGTGTTGTGTGTTCCAAATATCGACAATTTTTAAAATTAGCCAATAATATGTTATTGCCCCAATGTAATATTCATTTTGGAAATATATTTTTATATATGTACTATACTGAAAACTTCATCGAATCGAGCAACACCAAATATTGCAAGACATCTGTAAGATGTTTTTGCTCAATGCACAACATTTTTTCGAAATCATATTATGTGATTTACTAGTTATGTTTAAATACATTTTCTGAAGCTATGTAAAAATAATGTCATTTTGAATTCCCTTAATGAATATCGTATCCATAATCAAATTCATTCCATGTTTTTAATGAAAGGCACTTTTAAAAAGAATGGGAGTTATGAATGCCACCCACTGTCAGACATAATTTAATAGTTTTCATAGCGCTTGCATGCAATACAGTGTATGTGTCTTTAAGCTCTAGTGCCACATTTAATGGCTTCATAGAAGTTTGGTGATCTGTGGGCTTCGGCTTTTTCTTTTCGTACCCGTGTGACAAATGACGTCGGGTTAATTATCTCTTTTTCATGGTTTTTTAATTTGTTATTATTTTATGGTGATAGTGTAAACAGGAACAGTGTTACAGTCTTTCTTAGGGCTTATCCCAAGATGACTCTTTTTATTAATATGTGATATAATGATATAATATAGATGTTTTGGAGGTAAAATGCCCGCTTCGATTTGTGACCCAGTGTCGAGCGCATTGCGCTTATCCTTAAATGCGGATGAGAGTCAGAGTACTACTTCATTGGATAGTAGGTTGTATTCTTCTACTAAAATTGCACATTTATCTAAGATAGAATTTGAGGAATCAGGTGATTATCAGAGTAGTGTATTTGATGGATTGAAATCTAAATATAATGTGGTTATTCGACCTAAAAAGTCCGCGCTTGAAACGAAAGTTTTAAAGAAGGAGGGAAATCAAAACATTTTAAACTCAGGTAAACACGATTGATGATTTGTAGATTTGCGGTTTTATATTTATTAAGTTGAATGTGATTATTTTGAGGTTATATTTTTTATGGATAAAAACAAATAGTGCATGTAAATATTAGTGACGTATTAATGTTTAATAGTGGATTGTAAATCATAATTGAACAGAATAATAGATGAAATATGTGGTTGTTCATTGCTGTTATACAGATAATAATAAATATGAAGATGGATTGCCAAGACCCAAAAGGGTTTTATTCCCTTTGGAAAAGGTTCACTTGGGATGGCAAGGCATGTGGACAGTTGGAGCAGGAATGCAGAATGTTGGCAATACTTGTTACCTGAACTCAACGCTTCAAGCCCTATATCATGTCCCAGCTTTTGCAAACTGGCTGGTTTCTGAAGGCCCACATGTGGAAAAATGCAACCAACATGGTACTTAAAGTTAAAAAAATATTCTGCAATTTATAATTTTTATTAATATAGGGAAAATTAATCTTTCCATATAATTTAAACATGCACTGTGCCAGATCCGCCAGACTCATTTCATGCAAAATTACAATATCTAAATTATGCAATATCCTTATATCAATATGAATCTTTTCTGGCTTACTGGCTAGTCAGTTACAGGAATGAAGTTTTAATGGGATTTATGTTATCAATATACATTATATAGTCTACAAGGTGTTGTTTAGACTATACAGTCTAAACAACACCTTGTAGACTATACCTATACATAATGTGAGTACTTAAGTAATATTTTGTGCATATGTCATTTCGGGTTTGTAATCTACATTTTTTTTTAAAGTTTTATAGCTAAAAGCAAAAAATTGAAATTTTGTAATTTTGCCACCTTCATTTTCTGACTCCATTTGTTTGTTACAACCTTAAAACTAATTTTTTCATCGACTCTGACAAAGTTATGTCTATACCACTGCATAATAAAACAGACATGTGCTTTATTGCAAAGCATTGTATATATAAAGACATTACAAAAAAATAAAGTTAAAAATTCCATAAATAAAAGTAAAAGATTAAAAAAAAATTAATTGCACTCCACTGTGTGGGGTTTGTCTTTGCACAGGAATTTAGAAATGCATCAATGATTTTTAAATGACTTCATCTCGGTTACATATTTTGTGGCTGATTGATTTCCAAAATTATTAACTTTGCATCTTCTCCCTTTTAATTTTTAATTGTGTACTAACCACAATAATAGAGCTTTATAAATAAATTCAATTAAAATTATTTCAAATAAAATTTCATAACTAGTTTTTATATATCTACATTTTCAGTAGTCCATACTAATAATCTAATCACTGGCCTTGATGGACATAGATTTTAATATAATAGATACCTACAATTCATAACATATTGATGCCCATGTTATTTGAAATGAAATGTTTCAGATTTATAAAAATGATATATGATGATCTATTTAACTTAAATTTGTTATACTTCAAATTTTTCTTTAGTTGGTATGAAAATTTGGACGAGGGAGTCCAGTGCCCATTTTACAACTATTCGTTTGTCAGGCTGGCGTCACTTGATAATTTATTAAATATCCTATAGTAAATAAAAAAAACAATATTCTTTTATTTTATTCGTTATGAGAATTAAATTCATTAGGACCAAATAATAGATATTTTGTTTATTATAAGTTTCTTGTAAGTTTGTTTATTATAAGTTTCTTGTATGTTATCTTTTTTTTAATGACTTCTTGAATGTGAAAACAACTGATATAATCTTGATATTTCCAGAAGGTTGTGTGGTTTGTGGTATGCGTGCAACTCTCCTTGCAACCCAAAAAAGCGGAGGTTCACCTATAAAACCTTGGCAAGTTTATTCCAAATTACGGCTCATCTGTAGACACTTAACACCGGGACGACAGGAAGATGCACATGAGTTTCTTAGGTGACTAAATATATAAGACTTTGTTATATTAAATTATATTTTTGTTCTGTGGGTACAATAGGTTTATTTTTTATGATGCATTATAATGATTTAATTTAAGTAATTTTTTAGTAAACAAATGCGAGTATGAATATCTTTCACCAATATGCTTAAAAGCAATCCACATATGCAGTTTCTAGCATTTCAGTATCGAGTGTTAATTGTCCAAGGCTAAAATTTTGTTTTTCACTGACTGCATAAATAGTAAGCACACGTTTTTATTTGTTGACATAACGGACACTTTAGGGCATCTTCCAGTACTATTAGTGAAGCTATTGCACATTGGTCACTGCTTATTTTAATTGTTATGATTTACCACATTTGTGTGAATTATCACAGCATTTTCCACATTTTCTAAAATAAGGGTTGGTTTGTTTAACAAGTTGAAAATAGGTGCAACTATATTTGGAGGGGATGGGATTAGTAATTTAATTTTAGATGAGTGATTCAAAATTAGGGAAATATGGAATTATTTTACACTTCCATTGCAAGACAAGCTAGATGTATGATATGCCAGCGTGAACACTGGTCAAAAGGAAAAATCCAGTCTTGAGAATTAGAAGAATGCAAAAAAAAAGGAAAACAGGTTGCAGTTTAAATGCTTACTTTGGCTTCATGTTTTCATTGAAGTACTAAGTCCGATATTCATATTTACATATTATTTGTACGAATTATGTGAATGGGAATGCCAAAGTCAAAAAATGTGAATGCATTTTGTCTTGAATGCCAATGCCATAAATGTGGTTTTTCACAAGTTTGATTATTCGAAAATGTAATTGAGAATATTTGTTGTCATTAATGCATTATAATTTTTTCTTAATATGTCTCATATTTTCTCATGTGGATATGTATTTATTGTTCATTCTCTATGCTAATCCGCTTTATACATATTTTAGAATTATTGTATTTTAAATATGTGGCGATATTTGATGGCGTTAAAATAATTCGATTGTAATATGTAATTACACATTGAAGTGCATCGTGATGCAGTGTTTTGATGAATCAATAATAATGGATGACAAAGAAGCAGTAGCACCTCTAAAGAAACAGATTAATATTTGTTATGTTCAATTTATTTACTATGTTGCCTACTCTATAGTATATTTAACACGGCATATGTAGTTTTTTATTGTTTCATTACGAATCAATCAGTGGGATTGAAGTCGTTGTAAGTTTTTTGGACAAATGAAATTTAATTGTAGGTCCATCTCGTGAATAGCATTTGAATAGCAAAAAGGCTATATTATAGAAATGTACATTAAATTGGTAACTGGCCTATAAGTGTATCAACTTCTGATAGTTAATTGCTCATATAATTTTCTATATTTGTTTAGCGGTAGTACCTTAACTCAAGATTGAAGTTTTATTGTTACATCAAGGTGACCAGATTACTGAGCTATAGTCCAAAATAGGTCTGACCGAAACTATATAGATAAGAGCGTGCAAGCATATTTAAACTATACTACGAATGATTGTACCTTTAAAAACTACACTTGTTACTTCATTCCACATAATTAGAGATACTTATCTTTTTGTTGATAATGCTACTTAGTCCTTTATAGACATGCTCTTCTATGAGGTGATGGCCATATGTTGGTGAGTAAAAAGTAATTAATTGGTTGTTCACGAAAGTGTCATCACATCACATTTATTTACATTTTAGTTTATTATTTATGTGTAGACCTCATTGATATATTGTTGAAGATATCAATGAAAAATCATAAAAAAAATTCTACAATGAATTGTTTTATACTTCCAGGTATTTGGTGGAAGCTATGGAGAAGAGTTACCTATCAAGATTTATCAACGTTGAGAAATTGGATCAATATAGTAAAGAAACTACCCCTCTTAATCAGATTCTAGGTGGATATCTTCGTTCTACAGTTCGTTGTCTTTCATGTCAACATCTTTCTACCACATATCAACATTTTCAGGTAAATTACTACTGTAATTATATTTACTTCTTATATTTAAGACACAAATAAAGTGCAGTGTTATAAAATGTGCACCTCCTCCTCCTCACCTTCCACTGGCCCACTTCCACTCCATCAGATATCCTCTTCCTTCCAAAAAGGCTGATAACTCATTAGGGATTCCTTTGGGATGCGAGTTGTCCATGGGCATCAATGATTACCTACTTTTTGGTGACACACATGCTCGTTTGCTGCTTGTAAATACTTGAAAATTGATGAATTGGATGGTACCTATTAAATTTTGTTTAGAGTTGCTATAAGATCAGGATAACTTTTTTGGTATGCGCGCGCGTCCCAGTGAGCAATCATAAACATTAATACTGCCTGACCAAAACGTTAAATTAGTTAAACTTTTAGTCTTGAAATTGAGCTCTCTTTCTCTCTTTTTCATTTCATCTCTCGGTTTTGCTTCTCATTGTGTTGTTCATAAAAAAAATATATGTAGAACATCTACATTTTTTTTTTGATTTAGCACTTTTTATGATTTTTGGATAGCTGCTAAGTTTTAACGTCTTTGTATTGAAACTTGTAAGTTGGGGTAGATTTTCTTGGCAAAACGCGTAGACCATGTAAAGCGAACAAGAAGCAGACACAAATTTGTTGTTATAGTATATTACTAAATAAAACGTTACTTTTAAGTATATTTATAATCTATTGTATATTATATACTATTTCAATATTAAAAAAGAATGCCAAGTTTGAATTCATAAATGACCTTTTTAGGGTTCTGTACCCAAAGCATACTAATGCGACCCTATTACTAAGACTCTGCTGTTTATTAGTCCATCTGTTACAGGGTTGTAAATTTTGAATCGTAATCGGCATTTAAAGTTTTCAGTGTGCATTACTGTAGCCACCATAACAAAAATTTGGAAAATTCAACAGAGCTTTATAATGCTCATTTTATTTTTGATAATAAACAAATTGTACTGTTCACTTATAAAGTGAAATGAAGAACAAAAGAGAAAGATGAAAAATAGTCAGTGATAACTTTCACCATAGAAACATTAATATCTTTAAAATGGTTATGAATTTAATCATGATAAGAAATAGGGTTCGTCCTCAGTATAAATGGAAAATTATTCAAAAACATTTATAACAATTGCATGTATTTTTGTAAAACGTGCTGACAATTAACTGCACAGATCAACAGGCAGCTGAATTGATAATTTCTCAACTACATTTTTTGTTATATATAGTAAATAAATTAATAAAAAAATATGCTGAATTTATAATTTATTATGTCTAGTTTTCAAAACATCCATTTTTATTGATTAAGTGTCTAACTTGGGGTATAAGAACCATTTTATATTGTAAAATCGTTACAATGATATATTGAGAATAGAGCACTCCCGTATTTTAGCAAGTTGTTAGGCATGCAATAATAAAAAAAATAAGTCAAAAATTTAAGGGGATCCTCGTACAATGAACATGGTTTTTACTAAACTATTTACAAAAGAACATGTGTTCCATACCATGTATGATGGTATGGAACTCTTTGTGTGTAAGTCCAACTCGCACTTAGCCAAATTTTTTATCTTGTGCACTCATTAAATATCTACTTATAAATATTTAATAAAAAAATAAAATTGCTAATATTGTAAGTGAAAAATAAATCTTAACAATATTACTAGTTTTGAGTTTCTAGTTCGCTTAAATAGAATTGCTATGTAATAAATAAAACGCTTGAGTCACAGACAAGAAGTAAGTTTATATCGGAAAACATACAGTATTACATACTCTACGGTAGATGGCGCTACTAGTTTGTAATGTGTGGTATTTTTGATACAAAATAAACAAAATAACATGCTAACCACATTAATATCACTACTTTTTGTTTTCATTAATAATACATCAAAGTTTAGAACTGAAACAGTATTTCTATTGTTATTAGTAATATAAATAGTAATGATAGATTAATATAATGATTACGACATATTTAAAATGTACATTACAAATTTTAATTTTAGGACTTGTTACTGGATATACGGAAACATTCTACTTTAGACGAAGCTTTGGATTCATTCTTTTCACGTGAACGTCTTGAAGATTTAGGTTACAAATGTGAAGCATGCAATAAAAAGGTCTGTAACATACTTTTATTTATATGTTACTGTTAAAAGAAGATAATTTTGAATTGCATTAAAGTATAGGATTCTAATAGTACAAGGTCTAAGATATCTAATAGGGTTTATCAATTTTATTAATTTAACTATTCTATATTATAAATATGTAATCATAGCAAAGTAAGAATTACATATATCAATAATATTGTTAATATATTAATTGTGATTTAAAATTAATTTTATTGTGTAACTTAAAAATAGAATTATTTACTAGTGTTTATCGCTCCATTGGATATTTTTTTCACAGGTGTCCGCTACGAAGCAGTTCTTTATAGAGAGAGCACCAATGATACTATGCATAGCTCTCAAACGTTTTTCATTAACAGGTGGTAAACTGTCGAAACAAATACAATTCCGCAAAAAGATTTGCCTTAACAAGTACATGCACAACAGGAACAATCAATCAAACTTGGTATGTCTATTTTATTTTAATTTAGATTTTTTATTCTTTATATACTTGTATTAATTATTGTATATGTAGAGAATTACATATCTTATGGTAGAATTGTTGTCGTTGTTGTACGCTGTAGTCTGATGTTCAACAGCAAGCAAAGTCCTATTCACTTAATTTCCTACATTTACTTTAAACATCTGTATTGTGTATACCATTACTTTATAAACAAACTACCCAAAGTAGACAAACTCTTTCTTCACCAGTTAACTCTCTCACCATTTTTATGTAATATTGTTTATATAATGCGTTTTTGAATAAATGATTAGCTGTGCGTGCTACTCGCACTTGTTTATCAATTATTTAATCAATGTATATTCTCAAGGTACAATAGACAGCATTGTTGAATTTATAGGGTCGATTATAAATTGAATTGCACTAATGTCAATTTTAGCAGATAAATAAATGTACACAGTAGGGTAATTAATATTTTTTTCTATGCCTACACATTTAAAGCTTTCTAATTTAAGAAAGATGACAAAGAATTTTTATGATTACCTGTACTTTGCTTTTTAATATATATGTATATATGTAATACTATAAGCTCAAGCCTATTGTCCAGAAGGGTAGGCAGAGGCATAGATTTCCACATGATACAATCATTATTTCGGGTGAATAGAATTTAGCCCTTTTTAAAATGCCACCGACAAACTGATTTTATTTTAGATTTCTCACAATACATTATCATATCTGATCGTTTTACCCACTTTTTATCCATAAATACAATGTTTTGAATATCAGTCAACTACATATATGGGTAGTTCTACGATAAGAGGTTACGAGCCCATAGAAGACGCGGCCAAGGAACAAAGTTGGATTTTTTTCATGGTAATCTAATATTATGTTATTAAACCCATTGATTAAACATTTCACCCAATGGCAACATACTTCACACATATTTTTTTACTTTTTAAGGGGCCAGGGTAAATATAGCGGCCAGGGTAGAGACATCAAAATCAGGGTAGATACATTTGAGACCAGGGGAGAAACACTTGCAATGAAATAATGACTTAAATGAATAAAATCAACTTTTATTAAACATTAAACATAAATTATAATCAGACTATCCTTTTATCAGACTTAAATCGGAAATTTTAATTAGACTCTCACATTACAGCCTTTTCTTAAATGGAAAACAAAATTAAATTAATGTCCTCGTATGTACGAAATAACAAAAAATAAAATATCCTCTAATAATACTAATTAATAAGTACTAGACTAGCGTCTTCTAACCAGTAATCAGACTTGTTATACAATTATAATATTTTATATCTAAGATATAAGTTCTGTGATACCAATAGTATAAAATTATCAAAACAAAGGCACATTCTTGTTTATGTAACTTAAAAAACAAATACTTAAGCTTTTTCAAAGACATTGACCGGCTTTTTGAAGGAGTAGAAACCCAAACCCTTCAAAATTATATTTGGCGTAGGGAGTGTCTGGACAATCTGATCTTCTGTGATAAATGAAATATCTTGTTCATCAACTTTAAATAATTTTCCAGTTTTGTCTCCTATTTTACAGAAAACCACCTGTATCTCGTCATCTTCTTCCAAACCCGTACACATAGCCAGTATCGGTACTCAGTCTTTTTGACAGAAGTTTAACTAGAATGAAGTCACCGTTCTTGAATACATTTTGGATGTAGACGGTTGTTGTGCATCTTCTGTCTGGTGCCTACCATATTTTGGTGCTGTGACATGTTCGCTGTCAGAAGAATTCTCTTTTCAGACTCTGAATCCGGTCCGTAAACATCCTCAACGCGGAGACGAGATTTTTATAGGAGGAGTATATCATGACACCAATTTTGAAATGATCACATGTATTTTCATTGCAAAAGCAGCTTAAAGACTTCATTTTCAATTTATTTGGATTTTCTATGTTCCATGACACCTGATGGACGCAAAGTACCGGAAAAGTCTTAATTTGTTCTTTAGCAGTAGCAAGCAAAGCCTCTTTCTCAAGAATATTCATGTCATCAATAAGGTAAACATTGATGTTAGGGCAGGTTTTCTGAATAGCTTCTGACAGATCATTCAGAGATGATATATCATTGCCACTGCCCACCAATCGGTCTGCTGATCTCTTGCAAACGGCGCCAACACCATCAGGAGCTCCCTTACCGTGTCCAGCTTCGTGGTAATTCCAAGTAAAATGTGTGATAGCTGGGTAAAATTCTATTAGATGAGTGACAAGAAAGTAAAACATGTATTTGTTGCGATATTGTGTTACAGGGCCATCGCTCCAAAAATGAAGAATCTCTACCTCAGAAGGTAACTTGTTCAAAATTGGCTGCAAGTGTGCCCATATAGCTGGAGGCGAATGAGATAAATTTTGTGACATTGAACAATAGCATGTAGTCTTTACCTCACCTGATGGGTCTTCTTTCGTGTATGTCACAACTGTATGTAGACTTATTTGTTGACGTGAACCCCCGAAATGAAAAGCTTGAATCTCTTCTGCGTATTTAGTCAAATAATTCTCACTGAAGTCCATATGAATTACAGCTTCCTTTTTAATAATTTCGTCTTTTAATCTTATAAGCGGAATGTTGGTGGACTATATTCCTTTCGTGCTGAAGAAAATTCTCCAAACTAAAATCTAACTGTGTAATTAAATCACGAGGATATATCTGAATCGAATTCTTCATGTATTTAGTCACCTTTCTTGCCTTTTGCGTTTTGGATCAGTAATAGTGGTGGAGACAGGTTGCCATTTTCTGTAGACAATTTGAATACCATTATCAAATTCTTTGTACTCAAGCCCTTTATTTTTGCAAGTCGCACACTCTCGAGAAAGACACCGTTCGCTATACCTATTGCAACAAATTATTTGAAGCAGATTTTGGTGCTTTGATATAGATATAATTTTGGCTTGGAATAAAGCCGAAAGGATCAGATCTATATTGGCGTGTGTAACACATAGACAAGTGTCACGTTTATCACAGTTCGGTTGTACAATCCAAAATGGTTTTAAACGACAGAATAATGAATACGAGATCGTAATATTGCACCGTCATGAACGAACTGTGAAGATTTTTCAAAGTATCCAACAGGACTCTTTTTGTCTGCGGTCTCCCTTCTTCACATAATCTCGTTTGCCAGCACATAACCTCGTATTAGAGTCGTCTTCAAGAAAATTTATAATTTTCCTCTTCATTATCTCATAACCTTCCTTGGCCTTCCTTTTATCATCTATTAATTGTACTTTTCCAATTTTCTCAAAGGTTTAATATTTTTCTCGTTCTGTAATATTCCATATTTTCGCACTAACTTCCCGCTTATCACTCGTTTGAAAATTCGTTTTTCTTTTCGTTTGGGGCAGAATAATTTTCTTTTAATTGTTGATGGAGCACTTCTGCAAACAGCAACTTTTCTTCTTCACTGTTTCTCTGGCACATGGAGAATTCATCACTTCTTCCACTTTGCTATTAGGTGTATGTTTTCACGCCCGTAATCTTTGTAACCTTTTTGTAACATGCCACTTTAGCCTTTAGTTTATTTATGGTTTCATCTTTTTTAATCATCAAATATCGTTGTCTTCTTGCTCGGTCTGATTTAAGTTTAGCAGCCAAAGCTTTTGTGAGAAAAATCCTTTGTGGTAATTGATCATCAACATCGGAAGTCGATGGAACAGCCGGAATATTTGTTACATTTTGAAGGGCGTTTGCTCACGCTCTTTGCTTTTTCTTCCAGATTTTTCGTTTTACGTTGCTCTCTAGGAGTCATTTGATCGACAGTTTTATAAGTCCTTTCTTTCTTTTTCAAATATTTTTCTTTTCTTTTTGTTTTTGCAATTTATACTTTTCTGGGTCATTTTAATCTTTTGATATCTTTGTCTCTCTGCTTCACGTTTCTTTTGTAGTTTTTCTTCACGTGTTAACTTTTTCGCGGCGCCATAATCTGCAACAATTCGATAATGTCATGACAAGAAAAATCAAAGATCACTTTTTAACCTAAGCATTTTCAATATACCATTTAAATCTAACTTATGTACAAGCTAGCAACATTTAAATTACTTTGTAAAACATTTACGATACATTATATCTCCCTGGCAGTAAGTCTCTCCCTGGAATTTGAACTGGCAGGGAAATATGGCAGGGTAAAGACGTTTTCGAGGTGGATTTAAGTATTTTAGTCGACACATTATATTTTTGGTTTAATTATGTATGCCACATGAATTACTACATTATTATTAAATAGGTGTAATAAACACCAATGAATTAAACAAATAATATAATTTTTATGACTTACCAGTGGAGAGATACAATCACCTTGCGAGACCACAACACCACACGGACGCGTCGCGACAAGTGGCAAAATGGCGGCCTCTAATGGTTCGCTTGTTATGTGTTGCTAACTTCACGTCGTTAGATGTCCTTGAGCGGTATTTGCAATATGGACGTTCGTATTTTATGTTGGTAGTAGTGAAACTAAAATTGCCAGGGTAAAGAATCAAAAAATACGGGACAAATTTTAAGTTCAGAAATTATTGAAAATTTACAGTTATTGTAGCGTTTTATATTAAAAATAATAAATAATAGTTATTTAACTTAATAGTAATCATGCTTTAGTTTAGAAACCGATACAAAAAAGTTATGTACTGTTAGTGATTTCAACTAAAACCGCAAAGGGACAGACCAGGGTAGATACTTTTTTAGACTTTATTAGGAATTTCAGAGAAATCTATAATATTTGGGTATATAATTGTGATTTGATTCAATAAAGTACATTAGTATTGGTGTGATATGTTGTAAAAAATAGGACATTTGGTATAAATATTACATTTTAAAGTGATTGCCGCACTAGTTACCTCTTATCGTAGAATCACCCATATATTGTTTTGAAAGGCAATGGCTATTTGGTAAGTGCATTGGCTCGGCTTCCATTCAAAAGATAAATAGTTCCGATCCCTAGTTATAGACAAATTGAGCAATGCCTTTTTAAAAATCAAATAGACTATTTGCTTTTTTAAGTCCCTAAAATATGCTTCTACAGTAAGGGTCACAAAAATTGATTCTGATATAATGTATCATTTTCAGTCATATAAGCTTGTCAGCGTGGTGACTCACATTGGACCATCTCAGAACTGCGGACATTACACAGCAATTGGACAGGCTCCCAATGGCAACTATTATCAGTTTGATGACAGTAGTGTTAAACCTCTTCCACTCTCGGGTGTGCTCGCGACTCATGCATACATTATGTTTTTTGAAAAAGACAATGGTGCAATGGAAGATAGTTTAATTTCTGCAGCATCTACGTCCAATATTGTATATGGACCTCAGTTACCTGATAATATTATGAGCAGAGCAAAAAGTCCTATCAAATTACCTTTTTATAAAAGTGATGAAAGGAAAAGTTTACTTAATCTAAGCAACATAACCACAGAAACCTCAAAGTCAGGAGTAAAACCTCCAGTAATTCTAAATAGCACTTTAAGTAAATCAAATGCTTCTAATTCTAATTCCGAACCTTGGGTTGTCAACCCAAATGGGGATGTGGAAAAAGTCATTACCACTCCTAAATTTTTGAACGGCACCAAAAATGATGAAGATGATAATAAAAATATTATTATTCTAAAAAGTTTACATTGTGATGATAATAATGCTAAACATAGACAGTTCAGAAATGAAACTGAATTAAGGACACCTGAAAAAAATATTTCTTCTGTAAAAATAGTGCGTTTAGCCAAGTCACCTTTAGAAAAACTGGAAGAGCAAATGAACAATAATGTGCAAAGGAATGGCTCGTCTAAACTAGTCCCATATGATTCAGAGTCAAGCGGTGATGAGCGACCAGATAGAAATAAAGAGGAGAGATTAAGGAAAGATCAGGATGTTACTGTGTCGAAACCCAGTCGTTGTGTATCACCCCGCAGTTTAGTTGTTACCACAAACAGCACCCATCATACGTGGACAGTCTCCAGCGAGAGCAATGCGCCGCTCCTCAGCCCCAGCTTAAATGGAGTCACTAATAAGAAGTAAGTTTTAGTCCAGCATTTATGAATGTTATTATGGTACTTAAATTCTAGTGTAATTAAGTGTTGTCCAAATTTGTCCAGACAACCATATTTTAAAATTTACCTTCTTTATTTTTTTTTTAGCAACAAGTTATGTCTTCATTTATTGACAATGTGAATATAAGCTAGGAACATTTCTGAGACTAGCATTGGGCTTTATACTGCTTTTTGCTCACTGTTTTACATCAACTTTTTTAATGAGATTTTCAAGATTTAAATTGAGCATGCGAGCCACCGTTAGTAGGTGGTCATTGCCGCCCATGGACTCTTCCTACTCCTAAGAAGTCCCATTGTGTTGCCAGCCTCCTAAGCAGGAATAGAATATCTGATAGAGACGGATGTAGGGTGATGGAGAGAGAAATGGGTCATTGGAACTGTCGTTCACTGGACAAAACACAACAGTAGAAGCAATAGCTTCTACATTGCTTCTACTGTTGTGTTGTTACACACCTCTGGATTCTGTGAGAGTAATTAGAGAATGTAATGTCAATTATAGAAGTTGTTGACAAAATTTAAATAGAATAATGAAAAGATTATAACACAAATTCACTTGATTATAATCTATGAATATATTATTACATAATATTTAAAATTGTTATAAAAACAGTAAAATAACAATACTAGTATTTAAGTAAATTAAAATTCAGGTTACCATAGAAGATAATCACATAAATTATTAATTATTGAAGGAATTCTATGGTTATTTCAAAATTCGTCATCCACAAACATTATATTTATTCACAGAGTTAAAGAAAAAGAAGAAAACCACCAAGAAGACAACAATAAAAGTCCTAATACGAGTGTGTCGACCATGTCACCTTTGAGTGAGCGCTCTGTGTCAGCCCCCAACAGCAAGGCAGGGAGCCCTGTGGGAGCTGCGAGCATACCGCCCGTACCGCCTGCGCCACCAGCCAGCCTGGTGGGGCGCCATGATACGCTTAGACAGCTCCAGCATATGTCCCATAGAGGTTACGGCGCTCCTGTGGACTCCTGGCCGGGACATCATTCCAATATGAATAGACAGGTATTTTTATTTTCCGACTAGCAAAATAAGTTATATAATTATTATAAAGTTTTATAATTTCCTTTTACATTTTGTTTTTTTTTTTATAATTGTTATTCAACATCTATATGATAATGCATGTTTTGGCAAATATGCATAATATTTTCCATTTTAGACTTACTTTGTCAAATAAATGTGCCATTGGACAGGTAGTTTCTGAGAAACGACATTGAAAACACTTTATGCAACGACTCCAGCACATTCCTAACACACGTCATTAAGTATGTGCAGACAAAATATGACGTAAATCGTTGTGTGAGGACGGGCGAATCTGTGCCGTACTTATTGACCTAGTAATTTAGTCATATTCGGCAAGTGTCCACATGCAGAACTTGTACCAATGCACATTTCGCTTATGTATTGTTTTGCAATTTTTTTGGAAAAGATGTTTTTGTAATCAAATTTGTATGCAAATTTAGTGTCTGTAAATGTACTGATAAACATTTTGTATATGTCATTTTTATATTTTCCAATTTTTTACTAAAGAAATTTAAAATATTCAAAAACTATATAAGTTAGTGCTTTCAGTCTGCTATTTTAAAGTTTATTAGATGTTTTGAGATCTTAGGATTTTATTAGATTTTTTGGGGTACTAGAGAGCTTTTCTGACTTTTAGAGTGTCTATGAGTGTGTGAGTGTATATGTGAATATGTATGTCTTATGCTAGAAGTCTATTTCTGTTTTTAAAAATCTTAAATGTCCTTTGAACAAATGGACCGAATCGAATCGAGGCTTCTGTCATTCGAAAGCGCTTTCTTGAAAACCTGGTTTTTTTTAGTAATTTTCAAATTGCATTGTATGCTGTATACATGATCAAAATCATTTCATTGAGAGATATCACAAACAATTTTCAAAAAAGCTAAAGAAAATTGAAATGAAACCTATTTTTGCATTCAAAAATCTGTATCAAATGTGGTAAGTATCATGAAATAAATTAAATGATTAAAAGATATCCCTATTTTGAAGTTTTAATTTTTGTTTTCAAAATGCTTTTCGATTTTTTAAGATATATTTATCTTAATAAAGTTAATTCAAGGTACAATAATTGTTAAATTTCCATCTAAGGGTGAACAAAACATGTCGATTTTTTACAAATTTATTTCGTCATGTGTTTTGATTTTATAATAGAAATAAATCCACAATTAACATTAAAAGAACATTCAAAAAAAAGTGAATTTTGTTATGTGATTTTGAAGAAATAAGACTACTTAGTTATTTTTATATTTAATTTTAAAATCAATGAAAAACTGGTAGAATTGACATTGGTGTGAATGTGCACAGAAACGAATTTATTGCATTAATAAACACACATATATATGCAAATGTATATTATTATTTATTTGTCAAAATTAAAAGCTTACACATCAACATAGAATATATATAAGGTCTGAAAAACCTTTTTCATATTCTATATACAAACTAAAGTTAATTTTTCATCATATTTTATTTACATTTAATTATAATGTATATATATACATGCTATTTTATTCAACTGCTTGTAATTTTGTAAATAGAGACTAATTTAATTGCTGTAGAAATTGTGGGACTTTTAATCAAAAAATTGTGACAATTAGTTTTGACAGTCATCTCTTGATATTAATTTAACACTACTTAAAGAATTTTGAAGAGACCGAAACAAGTGAAAATCTGAGGGTGTAAAGTCAGGGCTCTATGGTGGTTGCATTAATTCTTCACAATCAAATTTTCTCAATATTAGCTGAATGGCTAAACATGTGTGTGATTTGGTTTTATCATGGTGAAAAACCACACCCTGTCTATTGATCAATTCTTGCCGATTTTTCATTTCTTGCTTGAGTTTCATCAGCGGTTCGCAGTACAGATCCAAATTGACAGTTTTGCCTGGTGGTAAAGCTCATAATGAATAATCTAATTTCACCATACACATAGCATCAACTTATGAATTAATCCAGGTTTCACTATAGTCTGTCGAGCTTGCTTGCTTTTGATCACAATTTTTTTCAATAAAGAATTGAAAATGAGTATACGATTCGTTAGATTTATTTCAGCGAGCTCATGTTGGACCCGAATATCGAGCTCTTTTGTACATCCAGCATTTTTCAAATGGGTCAAAACTGTTTTGTGGTCCATTCCCAGCTCTTCAGCTATAATGCCTCTTGGTAACTAGCCTTTAGGAACATACATTTAACAACAATAATATTTGCACATTTGTTTTCGTTCTGAAATATTTGATGACTATGGATGATGTATTTGGGCAATACGGTAAAGTTCGATAAACTGCAATCCCGTATGCTAATTATTTTTCATTTCTATTTCACAGTAAACATCCATATAATTAACAGCATATGTTCATATATGATGTATAAATAATATGTAAAATTTTTGAAAAATATTTCATGTACAACATAGTCATTTTATACCTGTTAAAATTGTTTGTCTATTGTTGTCATAATTTTACTATACATATTTTAGCATACACGTGTGACAGTTTTTCAGCATTACCTGATTTTTTGCTGGTTTTGCCTAGGCATTTGATAGACTGTAAAATGTAGGAAATGCGAATAAAACAGCTTGAGCTTCGTTGCATTGTTTACTTTAAATTATTATGAGCAACCACCAATGGTTACTCAGGTTACAGGCATTTGACAATAATGAAAGGACATTGTTTTATCATGCAAATGGAAAATTATATTCTCATTTAAATATATTTGTTACATGTTCGACTGTATTTTTTGGTGTAATTTATAAATAAATGTTATTTATAAATTGTACCAAATGAACAATTTATATACATTTGATATATATATATTGTACAATTATTAAGTTCTTTCGAGTCTGGCGTCACTATTTTATATTTTGAGGTAAATTTCGTTTGAAACTAACTAAAAACCGAACAGCAAAATTAGTCCAATTATAGTGCTTTTTAGGAATTTTCTCTAAACCTTAACCATAAAACATTAAAAATAATCTAGTTTATATTTTTGCTGGTTTGAGCTATCTTCATAACAATTTTACTGAAATCAATCAAATTATATCAGTGCTTATTATTCTCACAAAACACAATCGTAATACCATAAGCCACTTTAACCGTTAACTTTTTTTACTAACTAGAATCACTTGCGCGAATTTCAGTGAAAATGATTTCGCTATATAAATTTTTCATAAACTCACAGAACTCTAAAAATGTATTGAATATCCTTTTATTGACATTCAGTTGTCTCCACACTAAAATTCATCGAAATTGGTTCAACTGTATGGATTCTTAGTAATATTTACACAACCTTAAAAAGTGTACCGAATATCCTTTTAAATTGTCTCCATACCAAATTTTATTGAAATAGTTGAATTATAAGGTTTCTCAGTAACATGGAACTCTAAAAATCTATCAGATATTCTTTTATTGGTTTAGTTTATATCAGTTTATTTTATTGTAAGTATACCATAATTTTTAAGTAAATTGCGCTCTTATATTTATAAATAAAAAATACCTTTCCATGAAACTGGGTTTGTCTGATCGCAAATTAGCATTTGATACATTTAATATTTTTCTGTAATGCAGCCAAACAGCGCCATCTACATGTTAGCTTTTTATAATAGTTTCGAATCACCTTAAGGCTCTACTTTGAAGTTTTTCATTATGAGTATGAAAAAGAAATTTAAATTTATTATGTGTAAATACAAGTATTAATGAAAATAATGTATTTTATAGGTATTTGAAGAACGTCGGGATGAGCGTAAACGTGCGATGGAAGGTTATGATGAAATGGATCACGGCCGCCTTAAGAAGGTTAAGAAGTTCCACCATTGTTATAACGGATTCCATGGTAGAAGTGGATATAACCCATTTCAGGTACTTCAGGAATTTGAAAATTTATGATAATAAAAACAATTTTATTTATCTTTGCTTACAATTTGAAAAAAGAACAATATAGTGTATGAATATGTATACAGAAATATTTAATGTGCATAATGTTATAATAAGAATTAGTTGTTTTGTAATGAATGTGATTGAACTATTTGTTTACTTGAATAGTAGTATAATATATTATATATATGAAAAATGTGTAGATGTGTCACAATATTAATTACCATTTTTATTATTATGAATGATAAAATAGTGAGAAATCATGCATTCAAAGAAACATGCCAAAAAAATGTCCTAAAACGCATCTCATTTGAAGGTATAAAGGCTGTTCTACGTTTTGTATATTTGTTGATAAACATATATAGATATAACAGATGTCTAGTGCTTAGTTTAAAATTAATATACAAAACAGTATAATAATTTTATTATGAAAAAAATAAAATTAAATTCAAGTTATTTGTGCATACCCCACAGGATAAACAGAATAAATCTCTATGGAATAATAATGGGTTCAAATACCACGGCGACAGGCGGCACCAACCCCGACACTTCAAACACCACAACAAATACAACAAGCGTTACAATAGGTTTGTATGCTCATTACGTATTATGTTATTGTACAATATCTATTACTTATATTCAATATGCGGACCGACTCTGAAAACTCAAAACCACTTAGTCGACATCCTTATGACATTAAAATTACGTCAGGACGAGATTTGCCCGCCGCGCGCCTCGATTTACGTAGTTAGGACATTGTGAGATTTAGACAATTGATTTAAAGTGTTTGATTTGATTTACTATGACGGTATTTAATTTGTAGTTAAATTTCTGCAAATTGATAAATATGTTTTTAATGCAAGTCAAAGCACTCGCTCTAAATGTCATAGAATATGTAAGACGTGAGTCCCAGACTTTGCATAATGTCGGTGATGATGATCGTCAGCAGTCCTTAATTCACACAGAACCAATGTGTTAGGTTTAATATCTAAGCTCCTCCACGTAACTTTCAATAAAAGAATGTGTAAGGGTATACCTCAGCAGGGAGTTAATCAAAACCTGATACAAAAATGGTCTGAATCCATAAGTTCAATTTAAATTATAACAATTTGTGAATTTCTTCTACTTATGACCTTTTATATAGAGCTTATTTTATTATTACATAATTTATTAACATTACTATTGTTATATAACATACACAGTTATATTTTTTGTTTTTGGTTTTGCTTTAATTATTCAGTTACTGATTCGACTTTATATTATATATATTAATCTATGGAGTATACTAATATCAACTCAAAAAGATCAAAATTAGTGATGGTCTATTTCACTAAGGTGGGTTATCTTTGAATGATCCCTATGTTATCCGTATTTATGCACAGTGTATTTAGATGCATAAATGCATCTAAACCATAAAAATATATTTTGTGTATTGTATTTTTTTATTTGAATGACAAATAGGAAAACAACTTACAGTAAACTTATTAATTATTATTAGTGCCAATTCTTCATAAGAACTATTTTTATTTTTTGATTCTAAGTATTATTGATTCTTATTTTAAATTATTTATCGATTCTAACATGTTGATGTTAAAATGTAAATTAAATTTCATTGGATGGTATTTAGTAATTTTATTTTCCAAATTCATATTTATTGTTCAAAAAGCGATAAATGTTTGCAATAATTTTATATGCCCTTGAAGTGAAAATATTATTTATGACAGTAGACATTCAAACTAAAATTTGTTAATTTTTTTACAAACATAAGTTCGATGTAACATTATCATTAAAATACTCATCACTAATTTCTTTGTAAGTATACAGTATTTAGAATATGTATTTAAAATTATCTCACTAAGAGAATATATTGGTGTTTTGTAGCCATCTGACTGTACTTAAACATAAAAAAAACAATAACCATAATTAGTTCCATCTGTTATCAGGACTAAATATTGACTGAACTTTTCTAACGCACACAAACGTATTATACAAACATTCAAGGGTCACCCGCTTTCATTAGATAGAGCATCAGTAATGCTTAACACTAAAAAGTAAATTACATGCTTATTTTCTTTATTTTGCAATATGTTCCCATTAATAAATAATTTTCCTTGAGGTAATTATAATATAACATGTTATAAAGCCCTGTTGTAGTTAAAAGTTTTATTGAATAATATGAAATACTATATTTTATTGTAAAAGTTGTCGTAAATATAATTGTGAACAAATTCCTGGCCTTATTTGATTTTATATACATTTGCAATAAATAAACACAAATGAAGGTGTGTACTTTTTCCTAAATTAATTCATTGTAATTTTGTTTTATTTTATACAGTTTAATATATAAGGCATTATACATATACTATTAGTGATAACTTTGTATTTTATTATTGGGACCCTGAATAAGTTCTCGCTGTTTCAAAGATGGCAGTAGCAGTACCCCGTTCATGAAATTTTGAATGGTAACACACATGCAAGGCAGTACTGTATCTAACTTTAAATTTCAGTGCATGGTAGTTCACTTTAGTGTAAACAAAGTAATTTTTTCTTAGTTCTGAAAATGTCTATTTTTGTACCAAATGAAGTGTATTTGAGGGGAATTTTATTGCACTATTTTTTTCAAAAGAAATCTGCAGCTGAAGCACTTAGAATTCTTGCTGAGATTTTATGGTGACAATGCTTTGTTGGATATGACATGCAGAGACTGGTTTCAACGCTTCAAGAATAATGATTTTGAACTTGAGGATAAAGAATGTTCTGGCACACTGAAAAAATTTGAAGACGAAAAGTTGGAAGGAATTGCTCGATCAAAATTGATGTCAGACACTAACAGAACTTGGAAAAACATTACAAGTAGATTAGTCAACTGTTTTAAAGCGTTTAAAAGTTTTAGGAATGATCCAGAAGCAAGGACATCGGGTACTGTATGAATTGAAGCCCAGAGGCGTCGGACGGCGTTTTCTCACGTGTGAACTACTGCTTCAACGGCAGAAAAGAAAAAGTGTTTTGCACCGCATTGTGACTGGCGCTGAAAAGTGTATACACTACGATAATCCAAAGCGTAGAAAATCGTGGGGTGAACCCGGCCATACATCAACATCATCTGCAAAACCAAATATCCATGGTTCGAAGCTTTTTCTCTGTATTTAGTGGGATCAGCAGAGTGTAATTTATTATTAGCTCCTCAAACCGAATGAGACAATCATGGGGGATCACTATAGACTTCAATTGATGCATTTAAGTCGAACCTTAAAAGAAAAATGGCCGCTACACAAACACAGACATGACAAAATGATTTTGCTACATGACAATGCTCGGCTCATGTTGCAAAACCAGTGAAAACCTACCTGGAAACGCTTCAATGGAGAGTTCTACCCCACCTGCCGTATTCACCTGACGTAGCCCCTTCTGATATTCACCTATTCCGTTCGATGGCATATGGCCTTTCATTCTTATGAACAAGCTAAAAAATGGATCGATTTTTCGATAGCCTCAAAAGACATATCGTTTTTCCGACGCGGAATTCGTATACTGCTAAAAAGATGGAAGAAAGTGGGCAATGCTTTGATGAAATGTTTTTGTTCCTTATAATTTAAATAAAGCTTTTATTTTGTAAAAGAAACAGCGAGGACTTATTTAAGGTCCCGATACATGCATATTTCTATATATATTTGAATTGATTACAATCATAGTTTCGATTTAGTTTAATGTGTTCTCAATATTATAGTTCTGGTCCCAATTTGATCCCAATCTACGATTTCGTCATCCCACATTGAAATATACCAATGATCATTATTGGTAAAATCAGAAATTAGAGGTTGTGGTGATGTCAAAAATCCATTTGCTTTCATAAATAATTGTCTGTAATTGCATATAAAATTAATCCCAAAGGTAATCTTTATATTTAGGCTAGTTTCATATATTTATTTAATACTACTTAATACTAAAATTATTTACTTATTATGTAATTAGGGAAAATTATTCTAACTTGTTAGCTCTTATACAAATAAATTTAAAATACATTTTTATAAAAGTCATTCATGGCTCAATCAATGTCAGCTTGTTATCATTGATTATCCTTAAAGATATCTTCAATTTCTAATATGAATATAACAAAATAGATAAATAAGCAGGCTTAGAAGCCATCAAAGGAAGCAGAAGAAGCAATACATAGGGATAAATTTAGGCCAAATTTATGTTCATCATTCGTGTATTTATATTGTCTTTGATTGTATGTTATCACTCTATTTACTCTAGAATAAAGAAATACATTTTAGAATAATATGTCTCTATATATGTTCCAACAGCAATTCGCTGGTATTAAAATAAGTAGTTGTATTAATAATTTAATGATGCTGGCCAGGTACAACAGCGGACACCACTACCCACGCCACCGCTGACGGCGCGCGCCCGGCGCCATCGTACGCCCTGTGCACGTACCTCATTCACATCTAGTATAAATTTGTGCTCAAAAGATTTCTTTTAAATGATGTTACCATTTTTAACAGCTGAATAGATGGAATTCAAAATATGTACGTATGTATATTTTTTTAAACAGATATCACTATTCATATGTTAAATTGTCTGTTTTAATTAAAAACAATATAATGTTGTATCAGAGCCCGAGACTGTGAGCTACAGCAGTTAAATTGTATTTCAAGTTTGCATTTGTCCATACATTGTTGTACCATCACAGCGGTGTAGACCATGGTAAAGTTGAGTACTCGGTTAAATAAATTACTATTTCACCATGATAATTGTGTATGGGTGGATGCTAGTATGTGCGGGGCATTAGAAATAATCTCGCTCAGATTGTAGCTATTTAAATAGAGCTTGTATGGCATTGATGTAATTCAGCAAATACAAAGCATTAATTTGGTTTCCATAGTGAAAATTACTAACATTTTAGTGAAAAATTTAGCTTTGTGGTTTTTATATCATTTTGAGAAAGAAAGTATTCAACAGGTTTAATTTACTATTCTGAAATAAATCTATTTCAAATTTTGCATGAAGTTGCAGAAATTTATTCCATAAATAAATTCTGATTCTTAAAGAATTAATTTCAGTATTCATGTCGATTTCCAAATTTATCTCCAATCAATGCAAAACATACATAATAATTGGTCTTGTACGATATCGCAATGCTAAAACAAACAGTGTTGACGTCACATACATTAGGCACTGTTATCTTCTACTGATTCTTCAAACCAGTAACAGAACTGAATTACATATTAAGAAATTGTTTTAAAATATTATTGTAAATGCTTTTGTAGAACAAGTCATTACCTCAAATATTATTTAAATGCATTGCAATAGTGATGCAGATGCTGGTTCTGAAAATGTTTGTAATAGTATGAATGAAGATATAGTTTTTGAAAAGCAATCACAATTGAACGTTAAATATATTTTTGTTGTTATTGAATAACTTTATTTTGAAATAATATAGGTACAAGCAGGTGCTTATATTTTTAATTTCTAAAAGTGATAAGTTAATTATAACATAGATCATTGTTTTGGTAATGTTTTATTGGATGTCAGCCTCTGAGCATAGTATTGTTTAATTATTTTTATTATGTTTAGATTTAATTTAAATAATAGAAATTAAGAGAATAGAGTAATCGAAAGTACGACTTAGTTTTAATCCATAGTGTATAAAGCATTAGCATTTAATAGTGCTCTAATGAAGATTGTGAGGTTTTAATTAGAAAATGAAATTCTATTTTGGTTTGCATTGTTGATGGTTTATTGAATACTGAAGCAAGTGGTTCGGACCTAGACTGTTTAATTTTGTAACAAGTCTTTACTGAATTTTATTAAAGAATATTTGTAAATGTGAGTATCAGACCTAAATTATTTTATTTCATTACTATTGGTTTCTACTCAATAGTACATAACTATAGTGCAACACTCTATTTATGAATTAACTGTATAATTTAATTAATTCTAGTTGAATTTTGAAAAGCAAATGTGTATGTATTTTGAATAACAAAATACATTTTTCTTTATTATATAAACATATATGTATATATTAATGTTTGTAATATGACTCATCTGGTTATATTTAATTTTATACTTCTTTGAAAAAAATACACTTTATGACACTTTTATATAATAAAAAGTGTATTATGAAAATTAGTAAATTTCAAGAAATGAGCGTGTCAAAGCATTTTACTGTAGTATAAGATAAATTACTTGGTTTTTTTATGTAATTTAAATATTTGTGAATATAGTATGTTTCATCAGTTGTGATATAATATAGACTTTTCGGCTGTTATTGTGAATCATTGCCACATATATTTATTTCTCACAACTGGGATGCCTGCTTGGAGATGTATGCAATTCTTTTAATATTGATTAAGCTTCATTAGGATAGGTGTTTAACAAATTTTTCATATGTGAGTGGCTGTTAAGCAATGAGGTATGTAATGTATAGTAAATAGATTAAATATATTATGACAACAAAAAGGATGAGCATTGAAGCTGGTAAATATTTTGTAATATCCACCGAATGGATAAGCAAATAAAAACAATAAACACTATACTGGTTTTTATATTCATCACAAGCGTTCATCACGGCTTTGTCCGAGTGGTCATAAAATGATTTTTTTTTATCTTTTGCAATGAGCGAATTTGCTGTTCATCTGGCTTCCGAACCCATTCCCTTTTCTCTATTCAGATTGTGATTCTGCTTTCTCACGTGGTCATGGTCTGCACTCGGTTTGGATCCTGATTCTAGTTCCCTTCACGATTCTGATTCCAATGCTTCACTCTATTCCCATTGTATTCTTGTCCTCAATTATGATTCCGAACCTTCGCAAGTTATTCTACAAGAATTCATTATTGGGATGAAAATTATCCTGTGTCTTAATACAGAACATATTCTATTTCCGTTCCAAATTTTATTTGAATTCATGTCATCGCTCATAAGTGATCGAGTCGTAAATGTCCCAACATGGCAAAATTTAATTTTTATAATATTAGTCGATCACTTTTAAAAAAGTATTAGAGATGCGAACACCGGCTGCTCTTGAAATAAGGCAAACGCAGATTTCACTGCACTTCCCACAACTGCTAGTCTTCTGCACAGCTTCTTATCGACGGCCGCGCTGAGACCGACTGCCAGCCGAGCCACTGTTTATATACCCTGGGCAGCGGTCTCTTAGCCGACGCGAGAGATGCGGCAAGGATGCGAGCGTCAGACAGGGAGTGGGGGTCATGCAACTTTATTATTATCACTTTCATACACTTTTCACAACGTTTTGACTTATCTAATTTCTAGTGTTTGCACAATATACAAATTATAATTATTATTGTTACAATAGGCAGTGATACTTATTCTACACTTAACCTAATGCCGCTTATAATGAATACAAATCTTTATGACAATATATTGTATCCAATATTCCTTGTTCAAAATCTTATATAAAGTGATAATTACGGCTAATATTTACAATAAACTCAACCAATTTTTCCTTATTACTATTACAATACAGTTGAACCTCGATAAGTTAAACTCCAAGGGAAACACAAAATATTTTAAGTTATAGAGGTTTTAAGTTGTCAAGGGTCTATGTTAGGGATAGGTTAATATAGAGGTAGGTATGTACTCTTGTCCCACCCTTTATCAGCGTATGTGAGTGTTGTTAGTTTTCTTTTTGAACTCATTTTAAGCCAGTTTTATCACACAGTAAGTAAAGCGATGTTTCCAGGACAATGATCAAAAACTTATGATCCAAGGCTTACTTGTGTCTTAGGGCTAACCGCCGCAAAGTTTTAAAGAATTTCGAAGAAGCAAACAATAGGTGACATGTATTGTTTACGTTAACAATTTAACTAGTGAACACGTGCAAGCAATATATACCGAAACCTTTTTTTTTGCACACATTAACAATTTAACTAGTAAACACGTGTAGGCAATAAATACCAAAACCTTTTGTTTTGCACACTCTTTCAAAATGACTCATTGACAAACAATTTTATGTTATAGAGGTTGTGGAAACATTTCTTTAAGTTACTGAGGGCCAATACAGAGATTATTTATTTAAGTTATAGAGGTTTTGGGCTCTGATGGGAAGGGAACATATTATTTTTTGAAGTTATAGAGGTTTTTAAGTTACCGAGGTTTGAGTTATCGAGGTTCTACTGTATTTGCAATTTACGATGCCTAGAAGCAACGATTACACGATAAATTTATACGCTTTTATCCGATTTGCACTCTATTTCGATATCACTAGCGTTTCTCTAAGGAATTCATATCATTGTGCACAAAAAGCTTTATACTTTTTATATTCTTCAACAAACAAAGAGATGATTTCATGAATTATACCACCTTAGATATTTTGCAATAAATTGAACGTTTCGAAGACGGGAAGTTTCCAAGCCATCACGATTTTGGAGAAGTGCGTGTACAGTTCATTAAAACAATAAAGTGTGTTTAAAATTTAGTGTCAAAGTGGATCCTTTATAGTGGGACTGGGATGTTCTTTTGTTCATACATCGAAGCCGTTGTTTTCAAAATTATGATTGATGTTGACTTTAAATTTAATGCAATTGCAAAAATCATGCACTTATTTATATTTAAAGAATTTCAGTTTTTTTTTGTAAAGTTTTAAAATATTGCTGCGATCTACGCCCATAAGCAAAACAATAAAATAGGGGAGTATGTAACGCTTCTGCCAAATGAGTTACGGTAAAAACTTCGCTTGTTTTATTTTGAAATGCGTGAACGTGGTTGTTTACATTGTATGTCAATTTTGGTGGATCAGAATTTTATAGAAACTACTAATATTTGTTTGCTTATATTAAACATGACATGTTTTCAACCTTTTTTGTTATTAGAAAAGAAATGTTCTAGACCAGTTATTTGTGACTATGTAAATGAAAAATGAAAACTACGTGTCGGCGTCATTTAGGAGTTTATTACAAATTATACCTAACCTACCCACAAGATGTCTACATTGTATGCAAAACATATATACTACAATTTTAATAAATTGAAAAAAGCTTTAGCTTCCTATATTTTTTGCTGAAGAGGTTTAACACGCACGATATTGGATGTGTATGTAAAGGGCATGACAGGCGCAATAAAGCGAATGCAGCGCATGCCGTGGCAGAAAACTATCAATCTGGGAAAGTATCAAAATCACTTTACGTTTCCTACAATTTGTATTTTGAAATACGAGTAGGTTATTGTAATTGTTGGCGGCGTTGTGGCGAGCGGGTGCGTCTCAAAGGTGGGTAGGCGCGCGGAGCACGCACTGGCGAGGCGATGACGTGTGCTGTGCGACATTAGATTACATAGCGCCTTTCCGGGCTGCTCGTAGATTCCGCGAATGAGCGATAGTTCTCATCGGAACTGTTTCACTGGTTTCGCACATATGTTGTCGGTTGCCACATGTACATATGTGACGTTCTGACGAAGATTTTGTACAGTGTACAAATTCCACGTGTGCAAAGCCGAGGGGTAAACAGTAGTAAATTAACCTGTAAATGTTAATTTGTGCGCTCACGAAAATTGCAAAAGTAAATGTGTTTATTTGCACATCACAATGTCACATTTAGATTCTAAACCATTGAATCGATTTTGATGAAACTTTTTACAACATCAAAGGATATCCAATTAAACGCTAGTTATGCATTTTACATTAAATTATTATATTTAGATGCTTACTTAAATTCGGCTTACGTTTCGTTTTTGCTAAAACTTTGATAATTTCATCGATATTACAATATTCACATCTTTGTCTATATTTAGGTGAGACAGCCCAGATAATCTTTCCTGTGGCATTGAGGCACGCAACCAAGATTTCACTATGCGAAGAGTAGAAAGCGATCTCTCTGCGGTGGCTACGGTGACCGAGAGAATTGCCTTGCCTGTATTTGTACGAAAATTTTTATGTTGAGATACAAATCTTGGTCGCGTGCTTCAATGATACGAGCTCCGTTTCTGGTATGGCGGAATTGTTTTCATATTCCCTTTCTCATGTGGCCATCCAGAGGCGTATACATCTATAACAGTTCATTCGTCATCGTCAATGAACAGCCGGTGCATCTGGACCACTTTTTTTCACATCTCGATATCGATATACCGGGGTATCGTAATACTAGAATGTGAGCTGATTAAACTTTAAAGTTCAATAGCGTCTTGCGTCGAAGAAACACATTTAGTTTTTTACTTAAAAGACGAATCGCATATATTGATTAGTTTCCAAGTCATCTACATCATTCAGGAAATGATAGAACTTACCCGTGTTCGTCTTGTGATCTGGAACCATGCTATTTCTTATGACGATAGATACCTATAATGTTTCAAACACACACAATGAATTTAGCCACATCTACATTTATGTACACACGAGTATAATATTAAATAAAGGATTGGCGCGGCACACGACGTGTTTATGTCGATACTAAGTGCGAATAGAGCGTCACGTTCTCACGTAACGCTCGCTGAGTAGCAGTGACGCGTTGATTATTTATCTCGCTCTTTGGCGACTCTAGTCGATTTTACCCGAACGAGAGTTATATAGTCGAACGTGACGTTTCAGTCTCATATATTAGCCATAAAATAAATTGCTCAGCGTGCCTGAGAAATTTCCACTTTCAGAGAAAACTTTCACACTACTGTGTGACAATATCAAATGAAAGGGCTTGTTGTGAGGATATTAGGATGCTTTTTTTTTTAAACTATTTTTTTTTCGGTCCCATGGTGAAATTTTGTTGGAAGTACCATAAAAAATTCCCTAAAAGTTTGAACCATTAATATTAAGTATTAGACCAAGGCGTGTAAATATTTCCCATTTAAAATACACGTAAAACTTGATTTTTTTCTTTTAAATTTTATAACTCAGAGGCATTTAATGAGATTATTACGCCCAAAGACAGGTCTTCTTCAGAATCGAACGCTCTACAAAAGTCTCCATTACAGTAAAGTCATAACTTCCACCTACGGGGTAGTACAGGCCCCTAAACCTCATTTTTCCATAAAATTCGCGTTTTTTTGGATTTATCTCGTAAACAACACTAGCTACGGAAAAATTGTAAATCACAAACTTGTAGGAAATTTAATTTATGAGAAGTCTATGGCCCTTAAAATAATGTGGTAAATATTCCGTATTACGCTTACAAACTTACTACATTTGTGATTTTTATAGTTACCACAAACAAATTTGGATCCGATTTAAAAAAAGACGCTGAAATAAAAAAACATTAAGATGCAAAATAAGTACAATCATAAATAAATACCTTTCATCGAAATAAAACAATAATGTTACAAAATATTTTATTATAAGGCCTTACAAAACTATTACACTAAATATGGCATTGAGGTTTTTATTTATTTCATATATTTATCACAAATCAAACATACCCTAGTGTTCGATTTCATAAGACTACAAATACGCTTATCTATGTAAATTTAACAAAAATAATAACGCTTACTCTTTGAAGGAGTCATACAAACAAATCTCCAATATAAAAAAAAATAAACGAGATTAACACAAACTTTCAGATTTTGTGCCAAAACTGCACTTCGATTATGCACATCTTATTGCATAAATGAGAGGTAAGTATAGGAAGTTTAAATTATTGCCATATACTTTATTTAATACAATAGAAAGAGGAAGGTGGACTTCAGTCAAACAATTGATACTTTTGAATGCCCGTGAATGTGGTATGAGAAAAATTAAAATATATGCGAAAACGCATATTGAGATAACCAAGGTAATGTTATAATTATTGTCATCGACGCCACTTATTCATATAATGAAACTGTAAAACAGTTGCATTTGCAATTGCAAAACAATTGTACTAAATATATTTTGCCAAAAACCGATTGCCGGTGATGTAGAGAGTTTAACAGAATATAATCGGTTTATTTTTGAAATATTTGTTTAAACACTCTAATTTCAAAAACCACGAGATGACTTTTGATGGGGTTTTTATAAGCAATTCGAGATTAGTCTGAGGCAACACAAGTATTATTTCATAAAATCGACTAATATAGAATTAGTTGATTTACAAAAAGGGTTCTTATAGAAGTTTTCAGATGTTTACTTCAGTGACAAGATTATCACGTCGTAGTAGATTAAAAGACCGATAGAATAATTTATAGTAAAAATTAAATATGCAAAAAAGTTATTCCTTTTTCAGACTCCGTGCAGTCATTATGTATATAAAAAATATGAGAGAGTTGCACGAAAACATATAACGCAAATAATGGGCGGCGGTGATCACTTACTCTCTGGCAGCTGACATCCTCATTTCTTAAACATGATGGGTTGGGTCAGCCCAATAAATTTGACCTAAAAGTCGGAATGCATAATAATTAAGGTTTCAATTGCACTTTTTTCAGGGTTTTATAACAAGAAATCATTAAAAAAAAATCTTGCGCGGTAGAGATCGCTGCGGATACTATTGAATGCGAATGAAAGTAAAGATCACCGGTGTAGAGCTTTGCTCTCTGAATTGTCATTGGTCATCGATCACGTGATCCTGTATGGCTGCACACGTGAACTTTTCTGGTTGATACGTTTGTGTATAAATTGCTAAAATAATAAATAATAATAAAAAAATAAATGATAAATAAAATATAAGGAAAATAATTTTTCATTATACTTCTCTACATCGCTTTCTGGCAGGTCGCTAATTTTGCTTTTATTTTGGTGTTGAATGTCCATGTTTGGCAGACGAGTGTGAGACTTGCTAGCATACATGTGTCCATAAATAAGTCTTTTTCAGGTGAAGAAGGAAAGACTCTCAGAATTTTTTCTTTCACTTTAACCCAGCATTTTTTCTTCATTGTCATATGTAAATGATATTGATTTGCCAAGATATATGTAGTTGTTTACATACTCCAATGCTTTACCATATAAGCTAATTTAATCCATATTGCTGTTTGTGATTACCTTGGTTTCATCTTGGTTCATTTTGAGTCTGACCTTTTCATTTTAATATACAGTATGGATTCGATCACGCATCTTTTCATAAATATTCATAATTTTATTTTTTTAGAAAAACTTTGCCAAAGTAACTATAACACGGCTACTTCAATGACTATGGTTTTATTAGTAAAATTGTTTTATAAGGAGTTTTATATGAATTTTTGCAAAAAGATGCATGATAAAATGCATTTTGTATGCAATTACAATGTTATTACAATATAGAAACAATTTCTTTGAAAGTTCTACGTAGGTGGTGGCGCGAACTTAAAAGATTTTACCCATCCGAAAATCGTCTAACATGCCTATAGAAACTTTCATTTCAAAACTTATTTGTTTTTTTTTTTTGTTTTGGTGCAACCTGCCATATGTCTTATGGAGTATTTCATAATTACCAAATCGTACTACTATCAATTTCTTTTTTCGTTACAAAATGTACATGGATCACATTCAATTCATCAATTAGAAATCAAAAACTCTGTCGGACATGAATTAATAGCGCATCAGAATTATAAGTGGTTCAAAATAATCTGTGACTATTTTAATTTGATTAAATATCATCAAAATAGATTAATTATGGCGTTTTCAATTTGAATAACACATTTTTTCTGTGTTAAACATTAATTTAGTTTTCTTGTCCTGTACATTTTTTACATTGAATTGTGCGATAGTACTGTACTATATAGCGGTAGATATGTGTAAAAAAAATAATTGATTTAATACAAACAACAGAATTAACATTATAATTTTACAATGTAAAAGAAAATGCAGTTCTATTCACATTTCCTGAAATATTTTGTTAAAACAATTTGTTAATATGTCATTTAACACAGAAATATGTTCAGAATGTAAAAAACCATGTAAATTGATAGAGGATCACATTTTTTTTTACAATAATACTTTTCAAAGGGGTTATATATCTACTATATTTGCGATTCTTTTGTTCTCTGCGAACAAAACAACGGATACGTTTCGTTCTGACGCTCGAACTTTCTGATACGACAGTTGTACAATGCAAACGGTATCCATGTTTGTGGATGACCGGTTGACTCTGGATGTTTGCAAATGCAAATACTTTCATGTTTCTGTCATTACCAAAAACTATCACAAATGTTTAATAATTAAATAATAAGTCTTTATTACGAAAAATGAAACCATATAAATTTGAATGCTTCCTTAAATAAATAACTTTATTACATAGACTTAGCATCATTCATATATGCAATAAATGGTTCTTATTGACATTATACACCTTTAATTTCAATATCTGACGAATATTGAGATTGAATTTTTGTATCTTAATTTATGAAATCATCTGCATTTCTTACTTTATGGCGAGCGGAATCAAAGGATAAAAACACTGATTGTTGAATTAACTGTAAGAAGAGACAGATAGTCTATGGATAATTTAAACTTATAGTATATACTATACCTTATAGTTAATGATTATGAATTGCATTTTCTGTGCAACCCGGCTTTAGTCTGATGGCGGGAATGGCCGTCATCTATATTATGAAAGTCATTGAACATACAAAAATTTATCTTCATTTGCCTGCTCAGAGCTCTCCATCCACTGGTCCGCATGGGGGTACCACAGGGATCAATCCTTGGTCCCATTCTCTTTTTAGTCTATATTAACGATTTATATAGCCTTGCTGGAGATGTTCATAAGACAGTAGTTTGCAGAAAACACATCATTGTTATTTAAAGTTGAAAGACAACTCGCTTATGGCGATGTGAGTTATCTCGAAAGTAGAGAAATGGTTTACTATAAATAATCTACTTCATAATGACAAGGAAACAAAGTGTATAAAAATAAATAAGTAAAAATTTGCGCCTCCATATGTAAGCCATGGATCCGGAACTATTTTAGAACGAAACCAGGAATTAGATTTTGTTGATAATGTTGTGTTCCTCTAGATAAAAGACTTCACCGGGGTCCTCACATTGACAAGTTGGCGAAAAGGCTTAGATCTGCTGCATGTGCGATTTAAAAAGATACGAAATTTGTCAGATGTAGAAACTGCCACACCAGTTTATTGGGGTTGTTTCCATAGTCTGATGTCTTATGGTATTTTGCTCTGGAGGCATGCCGTACATGTACATAGAATTTTCGTGCTGCAAAAACGGGCTATTTGGGCAATCGCTGCAAACTGGAACCTTGACTATCTATGAGGATTAAATTTGAAGAAATTGGAATCTTAACCTTGGCATCTCATTTTTTATATGAAAATTTAATACATGTAAAAAATAATATAGAAATATTCGATAAAAATGGTGATTGACATAATTTCAATACAAGAAATAAAAATAAACTGTATTTACTCTTTCAATCGATTACATAAAGTCACAAACTCATTTATGGGGTTTTGAGTAAGCTTGTTCAATAAAGTTCCTGTAGATATTCAAAACCTACCCTTAAATAAAGTTAAGATCATTATTAAATAATTACTTGTTAAAAAAGGGTATACAAAGCCTATGGACATAACCAGGTCGAGTTTTATCGGGTTGTATCTTTGTACAATTCTTTTGCTATTGTTTTTGTATACAATTTAAAAAAGCTACTCTCAAGTCTCTTGTTCGTTCTTGTTGAGGTAAAACTGCCTTCCGAATGAGTGGTAAATTCATATTATAATAACGCATTTAAAGAGTTATGTATAACATTTAAATTGACGTGTTGAGAGTAATGCAACGTCTTAAATGCTTCGCGTTATGAAGCGTGCAAAAATATACATATTTTTTTATTAGAAATTTGAATTTGAACTTGCAAATCTATTGTACATTTAGAAGTAAAAAGATAGATTTTTATGTAAGATTTTTTTTAACCTATGTAGCTGTATTATCATTACAATGAATAAGATATCGTTTGGCTCACTTTGAAGCAGATTTCTTAGTACTCGACATTTAGTGTTTACATATTACATGAGTGTTTTGTAATTGGCCATTTTCTTAAGCAATAGTTGAATATTTCTTACCAAACCAACTGGGATCCTAAACCAGTTGATGTGTGTTATCAACATATTGCATGACCATTTTCTTGTCATATATAAAGAAAATTCAGGAAAAAATAAAATTTTTAAAACAAGTACATTTAATCTTCAATTCATTAATCTGTATAAATTTTATTTTTTAAGCATTCCGCTATGAAACATTTATGTCTCGATGATCGATATTACAAAGTCTAATTCAAGAACAGGCTTTACCCTACATGAATAAACCTTTACTAAAGCTAACTTCATAGTCAAAAGCAATACAATATGTACTAGTTTTTTTATTTCTGTATTCATTTTGCATCATAAGTATCGATGCAATGAAGGAATTTCCAAAAATATATAAAAGGATTCTCTCTTTTTTATGGTGTTAAAAAAAACTATACATACTATAATTTCTTCTGACGGCCAACAATTTACATCCAATAAATGATTTATACAGAAACAAATACTAATAAGCTAGACAGATCCAATTCATATTCAATCGTTAAACTATTTATAGTAAACTTAAAAATTCATCTTAAACACTCGGCATTTTAAAACTAGTACTAATGATTTGTTTGAAATAAATCGAAGTGTGGTGTCTATACCAAATTATTGTGAAGCAATTTGGTACAGTAGACAGCGTTTCTTATAATGATAAATGCATAATGTATGCCATACATCAAATTCATTGAAAATCAGCATAATTCTCAAGAAATGTTAATTCTTCATATAATAATAGTACTGTCTTGGAGAATCACCAATCTTCTTCAATACAAACAAACTCCCACATATGTAGACACACCAAAAATCTTAGTTATAAATTTGTCCTGAGCCACTGTATTGACTATGTATTGAGATTTAGACTATATTTCAATAAAATTCATTGATGGCATCGAAATATAATGTCCAAAAACGATCACTTGCAATAAAATTATACTAAAAAAATCAAACCGCCCATTTTTTTTGAGTCTGTCATAATTAGTAGCCAAAACTGTAAACTGTAGCGTCATATCACACTGGACTGTGGATGTCGTAGCCACAGCGTGTACAGAATTATTAGCCCACGTTTACAGTGCACTAACGGGTTGCAGATACCAGCCAAAAGAATGACTATCTGCCGTTTATTGGATCATTTTGAACTAACAAATGAATGATGTAATTTTGAAATAGATATTAACCTAGTCGAAGTGGTGGTGACTTAAGAATATTGAAATGGAAAATATCTACTAGTTTTGATTTTCATGATAGACAAATTTACCAGAGTTTTTAACTCAAGTCAAATTTAAACTACTCAAAGCATGCTTGAGAAAAAACATTGGACCATCAGTTCCAGACGTTGTTGTCACGTTGGTAGCAGTGGTTGTTAGTAACAACTAAACTGCAATGGTCCAGCATGGAGGATTTAAGGTCCTTGGTATGATATTACAACTACATATTTTAAAAAAAATCTAACACATAACATTCGTGTTTTTGCTTCTCAATGTATTACATATGCGTCTATCAATGGCATTTACAATAGACTTGCAAGTGGGTGTAGAGCTCTGAGAAGGCAGACAGAGACAACATTTATATGTGATTTGAGGACAGCCATTGCTGTCAACACATTAATCTGTAAATAGTCATCAAACTAGTTTCTTTGTTGGTTGGAACTGGTTGCATGAAAAAAAAGCAACTATTAAACATTAACTGTCAGATTTGATAGATTGCCCAAACACTATCTCTTCTTACAGTTAGTTTAGTGATTAGTGTTTGTATCTTTTGGTGCAGCTCGCCATAAAGAAGTAGAAAATGCACTTATAAGAAATGCTGACAATTGTATAAATTAAGATTTTAGTTCCTCATGAAACACAAAGATCATGGGAGCATATTCTTCACTAGTGGGGTGATCAAAACCTAAAACAATCATTGAATTCATCATCGATAAATGAAAAATTCAATTTTTATATCTGTTCAAAAAAGGCACTAAGTGCGTTCTTCTTGCGACGTTATACAATATTAAGCGCGCTTATATAGCACTAATATACAAATATAGCACAATAACAAAATTGGCTTATTTGACCTTTGTACAATACTGTCTCTATGATATTTAGTTACTATCAGCATTACTTTAACAGTAATCCCATTTTAGAAATAGCACAGTGAGATTCTATTTATTTATAGTATTTATTTTATATTTTCTTAATCCTTTGTGCTATATAAATTGGTGAGCTCTATACTTTGTTTCATTTGGGGTTTTTCGATTTGAGGACATATCAAAAACAAAATCAGCCGTGGAATATGATTACTGAGTCTGCTAGCTACTGCAGAATCACTTTATGTTTGTGGTTTATGTTAAACAAAGTATGTAACCCTCAAAGTAAAATATTTCAGAATAGAAAAATAACAGAACTAATTTTTTATAACCTTGTCATTAAAAAAATCACTGTTTCTTAATAAACTAAAGTGAATTTTAGACTGTGTGAAATATAAAGAGCACAAGCTATTTCATACACTTACAAACTGTTATTGAGAGTGTTTTTATTAACTTACTAAATATAGTTAACACAAACCAGAATATAAATGAAATATTGGTGGTGGTTATTTTTTCTTGCTTTTCACCACTAACACTAAACTTAATAGTTTGTATGTAAGTATATATTCATACAGAACAGTGCAAGAAATGTACTGTAGATATATTAATGAAATATGTAATAAATTAATCATATGTCATTAGAATTAATATAATAAACCTTTCTTAACAGTTTAGGTGTGATTACTTGAAATCAAAAACGAGTTGCTAAATTCTTTCTTTTCTCAAATAATGCAATACATCTTCTGTCTGTGCCTTTTTGCGGTGTTGTTGACCTGCTCAAATGTTCTGGAAGATATCTGTACAGCTTTCGTTTCTTGGCATCATCAATCAAAGTTTTCCATTGCTTGTTGTCCTGAAAATGCACTAGTAAGATTAATTACAAATGCATACTTAACAACAACAAAATACTGATTTTGATAAATGATAGAGCTATTGAAAGGAGAGTTAATGCAGGAAACAAAATAAAATGGACTGCGCTTGCTTTTATATATACATACATTAGTAAAAGCGTTTCACAACAAGCCCATTTGACTATTCATACAGATTTCTGGTCTCTAGTGAAAGTTAAGTCTGGCAAAAGACACATGAAAGTGAAATCAGCGCAACGGAAGTGCAATCCCTGTGTATTGCGGGTGGAATGTTATTGAAAAATAAATATAGAAATAGTGATGTCAGAGCACATTATGGTTTGAAAAATAGTGTAATGTAAAGTAGAAGAACGTATTGAAGTGTTTTGACCATCCGGAAAAGATGAATAGAAATAGACTGGCAAACCAAATTTATAGAGTGAATGTGTATGACAGAAGGGTCGATAAAGGGCGTCCTAGAAAATCTTACGTCGACCAAATTGGTGGTATATTATAGACGGGGCAGATTTTAATTACCCAAAACCGATGACCTTTCATAAAACAATTGATGAATATCGGAATCGAACAATCGGTGAAGCAAAACATATGCAAGCATCACATTATGTAAAGATTTGTAGTTTCTGCCTATACTTCTGGGAAAAAAGCAGTTTATAAATAAAAATAAATAAATTATGTAATGGAGGCTAAAACATAAAGCAATTGATTTGGACTAGATGTATGAGCAAATTATTATAGCACTAGAGCCTAACTATTGCTATTGCATTTGACGAAATTAGTCTTGAGAGCATTGTGAATAAGAAAGTTAAACTGTTAAGGAACTGCGAGATTTTCTTTGGGTGTATCATCAATAGAAATGTACTAAGCTCCAATCCCAACAAAGAGTACAATGATGCTGTCAGCACTTGATGAATAATCTGTAAGAATATCGAGACGAGAGGTGGAAGAGTGTATTCAACATCAGAAAGATGTGACGAATTTCATAGTCCCTTAAAAAGGCCTCAAAGTTTTTCCATCATTCCCAGTCGTAACTTAGAACAAATTACAGTTAACTCCCTGGAAAGAGTATCAATTGTTCCAGGTATTTGAGTGTAAGTCAGGTATTTGACTGTAACCAGAGTGATATTACTCGCAGATCGGTCACGATAAGAGATGTAAAAAAGTGACAGTCAAAGAAACAAAGAAGAGCTGCATGTTGTTCATAAATCATTTGCAAGGACTGGGCCTCGATATAAGACAAGTAATAATAATAATAATATAAACTCACGCCTATTTCCTAGAAAGATAAACAGAGATTACAGATTTCTACATGGTACAATCTTTTGCACATGTCTCTCGCTTCACTGATATCCATCAATCTTTTCATGCAAACTCATTAGTTTTGAATGTTTAAAATTTGGGCCTTTTTTAATGTGCCACTAATTTGATTTGCATATGATTTTCAAAAATGACCCTTGCAGATCTTCCCACCACATACATTTGCTCTATAGACTTGTATGTCAGTCTACTTTTATTCATCCTTTCCAGATGGCCAAATCTCCGCAACATACTTTTTTCTACTATGGTCACTACATCTTCCTTTAAACCACACCGCTCTCTGAAATCACTGTTCTTACATCTATTTTTCAGAGACATTCCAGTCACATCTCCACCACATTGATCCCACTTTCATTTTTATTCTGCCACACACAACTTTCGTTATCATACATAAGCGCAGGGATCAGGACCCCATTATGGATAGCCAAATGTGTTTGTCGTGAAACTTCTTCTATTCATAGCAAGCAAAGCTCCATTCGTTTATTTACCCACACTCACTCTTTTAATATCTCTACAAATGATGGTATAACATGTATACCATCATTTCTACCCAAGTATAAAGACTTTTGCACATGTTCCACTCTCTCACTTATATATATATTGTCATGCATGCACTTTTTTCAAGCACCACCATTTTAGTCTTGCTGACATTTACCTTCATACATCTTTTTTTAACAGAATCTTTCATTTTAAGTACATTTGCAACTCGCACGCTGATGGCGCAAGGATTACTTGGTCCTCAGCGTACAGGAGGCATTTAACAGACAGCTTATTCATTCTTAGTCGACACTCATACATTTTCAGATTATGTATACATACAACCATCCACGAATAGATTGAATAGCCACAGTGAAGCTACACATTTCTGTCTGACACCCTTGGGGATGTCAAACCAGTCAGTTTATGCCGTTTATTCTGACGCAAGCACTGGTCCCCCTGTATAGGGTTCTCCATAAATCATAAACTAAAAAGCTCATGATAGAATGATGAAGACCCAGATCCATGAAAATATAGAAAACACATTTCGCAGATAATTCTAGGTCCGTTCAACCCAACCGTTTTCGAATTCCAGCTTGTACATCCCAGATCTTATTTTCAGTTTAATTCACAGCCCTTTCAATAATAATTTTCGCATACAGCTCAGCAAACGACGCTGAGGAAGCTTATAGGGCTGTAATTTGTGCAAGCCTTCCCCTTTATAGAAAGGTATAATGACAGCTTTATGTCAGTCACTAGGTACCCTATGGCTTTTCCAGCATTTATTAAAGCGGTGATACAACAAACTTCCCACTATAAGCCCACCACCCTTCAACATCTCTAACAAAACCCTATCATATCCAGCAGCTTTCCAATTTTTATGCATTTTAGTGCTTTCATAATTTCATCCATTGCAATTTCATTTATATTTTTGTTATCATGCATGTATTCTACATCTGTATCTCTACATGCAAAGGTCATTCAAGCATTACATAAGCAGAATTTGTGTAGTTTTAACCCCCCCCCCCCCTGTCTGCAATAGTAAGCAAGGTCTTACCCTCCCTGTGCTAACGTAAACATTGGAACATTTTTTTGTTTTCATGAGCTATAGTTATCAAGTTTATAAATAAAGAATTCTAAGACTATAAAGAAATTTCTAACACATTCAATAATTATTTAAAGAAACTATTATATAAATGTTGCATTCCTAACATAACATTATTTATTTAATATATAGTAATTATTTCAACAGTGGCAAAATGGATCAACGGTACAACAACATAGATGTAAAAGGGAAGATGAACAGTTGCTTACTATTTTAATACAGAAAAGCGGCTCAGTCAGAATAGACATATGTATACTCTCAAAGTGTACATAATATCTACTAAGTCTTACATTTTACAATACCATTTTACAGTACCAAAGAAAAACAAGGAAAGCAACATTATTTATCAAATGACGTTTCAAATGTAAGATCATAAGAAAAATTTTTCAATATGATTAGTACAAAAAACGATTATCTTGTTACTGGAACACAATAACAGATAATATTTACAATTTGCCCATGCTACATTTCTTTTCAGTCTAGAATATTAAATTGCCTCTCTTTCATCATGTAGCTGAAGTTATCAATTTTATTATTCATACCTCCATACACATTCAGAGTACCAAAGCAGACTTCTTAGTCCACATTTTGCCCCTCTGGGGAACTAAGTGTGACGAGTGGAGAACTCCTGCAATTGAATCTAGAGTTCCAACTCCACAGTCAGGAAATTCCTCTGCCACCTCCCCGATATGATGAAACTACTCGGGCCAAGCTCAGGGTGGGATATTCTTGCAATGCCATTATTCTCCCGGGATTTTTTTTTAATTATTGCGAATATTGAATTTTGATTAATTTTGGAGAGAGTAGGAAGGATAGGAGGTCGGAGGGATATTAAGGTTTTGGAGTGGAAAAAATAGGGTATAAGAATATTCATTCCTGATAGGTGAGTGGGACAGACAGCTCGAGGACCCTGGTTCGCGTGTCCGTGTGCTTCTGCGTAAAGCCGGACAGGCTTTGTTCAGGTAGACACCCCTCTAGAAAATACAAATTTAAGGTATCAAAACCGCTAGTGCTCTCGTGTGAATAATTTTCTTAGACGTAATCAATTAGGAGCTGGCCACTGGTTCTGTTAAAAACTTCCTCTATACGTTTGGTGAATATTTAACTATACTTCCTCTATAAAACAGTATATCATATAGGTGATGCCACCCTGCTCAACACCATGGAAAATGTTAATGAATGTTTTTAAATCTGTACAATGTCTGTGACAATGTTCTGACAAAATGAAGCATATCATATTTGAGTTTCGGTATGCATTTTCGCAAAGATGACGCCCTTGCATGGAGTGAGAACGTGATTATGGTTAGTCAGTCTTTGATGGCAATAATCATCAGGCACTTGTCTACAAGCTACAAAAAGCTAACATATCGATTGTGAAATGGTACAATTTATTCAGAACTAGGTAAACGGGGGAAAGCTTCTACAACACTTCAACATAATAACGGGAGATGAGATAAACATACCATATAGGTTTTATTATTAGTTCAAACATTGTTAATTACCAGAGGTTGGTCATCCATACTAAATAAAATTTCCTTTTATCAATATTTGGATATGACTTACACATAAGTAACCACAAGTTACGGCCTATGGATTCTGGCGTCCCCATAATATATTCATATAAACAATTGAAATTTACCTGCAAAGCATTAGGGTCAATGCATATTAGTAACGAATGTTTAGCTCGTGTGAGCATGACATTCATGCGGCCCGCATCGTGTAGAAAGCCGACGCCGTGCCGTCGCGTGAGCGATACCACCACCACGTCACGTTCCTGCCCTTGGAAGCTGTCCACTGTGTTTACCTCGACCGGCAGTTCGCCGTCATTACTAAAAAATAGAAATAACTGATTTCACTATTACAATCATATTATTTGAAAAAATAAAAGCTAAGATATTCAGTTTCACAAAAGAACTGTTAATAATTTGCAGTACTAAGAAAGAAAGTATAAATGTACTGACTCAGATTTGTCATTTAAAGGTACTTTAGTTATAATTTTTTTTTATTCCTCTAGTCTGAAGTTTTAAAGTCCTGCTTTAGAAAATAAAAGAATAACTAAATGAGTGGTTGTTAACTCCTTCATAGAAAACTTGATGCAATATCCAATACGTAACTTGTTTCTGACCGAAATGAATGGTGTTATAAGTTTCACATATTGAATCGTTCTAAACCAATGATCTGGAATTGTGGATGCCACCGGTGATAACAATCATAATGAGAATTTACAAAAATACATCTTAGAAGCCAAATTTGATATTGGTCTACGCACTCGAAGAGGTTCCACTGGTACATTATTTATTTTCATCTTAATTCTTAAAATCAGTTTGTGAAACGAAGATCGTTTATTAATCATTACATACACAGCGATTATTTTTACCACTAGACTTATTGAATTTGCACAGGGAGAAGCTATTTTTACTGTCCTAAATATATTAATTTATAAAATAGTAGCTTAAATGAATGTCTAAAGTTTTAGATCTTTTTAACTCAAATATTTGGTATTCAGCCTTTATGACAATGAAAATCAAAATATTTTATTTGCATTAAATGAAATCTAATGTAAAATGTAGAATGGATCTCTTAAAATATAAAAACACATATGGATATTTTCCCAACAACTTTAGACCCATATCTTCCCCAATAACTTTAGACCCATATCTTCTCCAATAACTTTAGACCCATATCTGTACTACCATCATTAACAAAATTTTCGAAAAATTAATCCTACATCAATGCTCATTACATTTTTGTACTAATAAATTAATGTCTAAGAAACAGTTCAGTTTCACTCGGGGTCGCTCCAATGGATGCTGGCGTTGAGCTTATGCACATATTGTTGGAGCCTGGGAGGAGTCACAAGGCATTTGATTGTTTATCATGAAACTCTGATCGGAAAACTACGTCACTATGGCGTAACAGGTAGGGCACTCGACCTTCTGCAATCGTATTCGAGTAACAGAGTTCAGAGGGTTGATGTCAATGGCATAAGATCACCTGGATCTGTACTCTACATGAGTACTCTACAGGGGTCAATTCTTGGTCCTTTTTTTTTTTAGTCTTTGTAAATGGTTTATCTAGCCTTGTTAAGGATGTTTATGAGTTAGTACTGTTTGCAGATGATACTTCTTTGTTATTCAAAGTTAAAAGACAACAGCCCACTTATGATGATGTGAACAATGTTTATTCTTTATTTATACAAATTCTTTATTAATTTTTTAATCTTTTGCCTCGTTTTCAGATTGGGAATTGAAATTTCACATGTAGTTATTTCATTTGGGAATGTTAATATCTCTGTAATGAATAACAAATATATCAATAACATAGTAATGTTTGTTACTGAATATGAAGCTCAAATGTAGAAAAACGTAATTTTGAAAAAAAATATCAGATCCTTTTTTTTATACTTTGGGCAGCCGAAGGGCTGAGCAAATATGGTATAAATGTATGTTCTGAAACTTTTATATCCTTTGGAAATTTATCTATGCTTTGGTCATGCATGTAGTATTATACAATTAGAAGTATAACTATTTTATGCAAAAATATATGTGACTTATCAAATAACTCACACATTCAATGTGATTCTTAATTTGTATTTGATCAGTTCTTTCTGTGCGACGTATGGAGTAATTACTGCTAAAGACATCTTCTTGGGCTGCAGCATGAAGTACAAAGATGTCACCAGCCGAGTTACAGCCCATGCTTCCTTATCATTTATTGTTTGTGCACTTCCTAGAAATCGGTAGGGATTATAATTACGTAACATGCTATTAAAAAAATATTAATTACTATAAAAATTTCAAATAATCTGCATATCTTCGAATTGCAATAATCAATTCATAAAAAAAATTAAAATAATTTACATAACTACATACAAACAGATTGAAATCAATTATTATACATATTAATAAGGAGAAAATATGATCTCAGGAATTTTATTATGAAATATTGATATCTGACATCATAAATTATCCTCATTCTATTACTCTTTAAAAAGTAAGATTACATGTGTACTTAATAACAACTCCCAAAAATAAATTTCTTATTTTAAAATTTCGTGCCCCCTTTCAGAAACTAGGTTTATCATCCAAGTGTTTTTTCAACATTTAATTTAAAACTTTAAGATTATAGCCCCAATACCTAGATCATTTTAAAGAGTCCAGTTGTTGATTGTTGCTATGTAATTAAAAAGGAAAAGTTATTTATCAGTAGTGTTCCAAATCTTTTTTATACTAAACAATAATGCACAGCTGTATAGTACAACGCATGAAATTCCGCTGCTCAGAATCGTCTGCATATGAAGTAATGCGCAGGTTTAACGCTCCCCGACCCTTCTTTCTTCCCCTGCAATATTTTACACCATTGCGACATTTTTATGACTAATTTTACAGCGACAGGGTTTCGTGCGTTGTATTGTAATTTTGCAATGTTTACAAGAATTGTAGGTATAAGTTGTAAAATACAAAAAAAAAGACATAAATGAAGATGTAATTTTCGAAGGATGGTACGAAATTTAAATTAAAAATAGTTTCTTTATAAAATTATTATTTGTTTTTATTTTGCTCAGTAGTTAGAATAGAGTAAGATACCAGGCGAGCTAGACCTACATTAAATCATAAAACCTCAAAATTTGTCATAAAGAGTACACTACAATAGGTAGAAAAAAAAGATTCAATACTGCTCCATTCCAAGACTTATTTTTGAATATGTGGATAGTACTACTTGATAAAGAGAAATAGGCAACTAAATAAAAATAAGCATAATTGATGAAATAAACTTTTAAGGTTTCATAAAAAATATACATATAATTTTGAGATAGACCTTGTCTTAGTGTTTTAACCAATATAAATTTTAGTTTATTGCCATTAAATTTATTCTACCAAAAGGGGGAAGTTGTATAGATATGCTATATTTTTATATTTTCTATTGGGATTTGGAACATAGTTGACATTTTTCTTCATGTAATTTAAAAATGTATGTGAAGTGAATAGAAAAATTATATTTGTAAAATCATAGGATAGGAAATGGTTTTTTATCGCAAGGGGACGATAAATTTTGAAATGACATTTGAAAACAAAAAAAAACTAACATAGACAATTTTATGCTTATTGATGAAATATTTTATAGCATTTAATTAAAATAAATGATATCTTACCATGTTCAGATTCTGAGCTAGTAATGAATAGTACTTTGTATGGCGGTAGGTTGAGATCACTGCGCGGAGTGTATTTGTTCTGGATTTTGCCGGCATAGAAGGCGCGGTTGGGATAGTCAGCGATTTCCGGGTGCATGCGATACTGCACGTCGAGCAGCATCGTCGGCCCCCCATCCGGCCATGTCATACCACAGGATGACAGACGTGAGAAAAGACTTTCGCCTAAGCCGTATTCCTTAGCCACCTGTTTAGAGATTTATCTCATTATGATATGCATTTAATGTATTCTGTATTTTCAGTGGCGGCGCTACACCACTCGTGGACGTCGGCGACATCAGGTTTGCGAGGCCCCTTCAGGCGCGAGGCCGTCGGCGGTCGCCGACGCCTAGCGCCGCCACTGTGTATTTTAATGTACTAACATGTACTATTTAAATGGAAAATGACGAAGTTGATGATAAGACAAATCAACCAGCTTAGCAATCCAGATGAATGTCAGATGCTCATTATATACAAGTCAAATAAAACTATAGTAATTGAACTTTAATAATGTATAAAAGCTATTGATTTGATTACAACACTAGCCTCAGTGGTAATTAAAAATATAATCAAGGTTCAATCAACTTACAATTTAATTTGAAATGTTTTATTTTGACATAACATAAAGAGTTATAAGTAGTTGACATAGAATTTGAAAAATAGATACTTTTATTGCAAATTTATTTATTTTATTTTCGCAAACAATTCGAATCAATCAAGTTCAAACAAGTTCACTGGTTTTATTTGTAACAATTGAAAAACTACCAAATTACTAGGTAGTTATTAAATTATTGCAAAATACAGCCTTTAATGGAATATCTATTTTTTAATTACTTATTGTAAATGATTCCATGAGAGTGTGAAAGCTTCGTTTTTCTCGACTTTATTTTGAGTCCAATGTGTCCTCGAGCATGATATATAATAATTTGTTTCGACTTTCATTAATATGTTTGTAAAGTTGGAAATTTGACTATTGATTTCATAAGGCAGATTGATACTATTTTAAAATAATCCCCACCCACAGCGCCCAATAAAATTTATGAGCTATTTTTAGCATTCATGGACTGTAAGCTCGAGTAAGTAAACTTTTTTCACCAACAATTTTATTTTACATAATTTTCTAATATGCCACTCATATAATACGTCATTCTAAATTTCACCTTTTTAAAGCCCATTCTCCCCTGTCCGGCTGCGTCACATTTTCTACGACCCACATATAAATATTACGTCACCAAACATAAACCACCCCATACATGATAACTTGCGATTAACAGTACAAAACATTTATCATGCGCAATAATAAAACTTAAATAAATCAATAAATATCTACAATAACAAACAAATAAATACTTTACTTAATTGTCGTAAGTCCAAGGATTCTTTAAATATTTTCTAAATATCGATAATCGACATTCCAGTGTCTTCTTCTTTATCTTTAAAACTACTATTTACTTCATCCACCCATTTAGCATGTTTAGCCTACTCAATGAGACAGTATTTTAATTTGTGATTGAATCACAATTGTTAATAAGCGCAGAGTGTGAAGAAGCACTATTTTCATTGATACTGTAGAAAGATGAGAACCGATTGTGATGGACCATAAAACTAGCATTGAAGTCGAAATCAAACATAATTAAATATGTAACAAGTTAGAAGCTATTGTAACGGAAATATAAACATAAAAATATTCACATTTTTATAAATATGAAAAGAACGATTCTCCATCATAACAGAAAAATAAATAAAAGAACTTGAGAAAAAAAAGTAATTTTTTTTGATAAACTGTGAAACAACACATTACCTTAGACCCCTTATCACATTAAGAGAGAGCCCTCCCTCCCCTCGTATGCGAAAGTATTTTATGAAAGGTCCCGTTGGAAAAGTTAAGCAATAAAAATATGTATATTTATACAAAAAAAGAACAAGTTCAAATAAGACATTGGTTGTAGAAAGTAGTTGAAATAATTAAAAACGTCTAGTTTCAAATCATAAACCTAAATTTGGAATACAAAGAAACATTTCAACTTCCTTGAGCCAATTGATTTAATTTATTCGTTTAATATTTGGCTTTTGAACTGAATTCACTGACAGATACCAAAGACCTTATAATCCAAAGAACAGAAGTTATTTCTTCTACATTTATGTAAAATTTTGCTTAATAACATTCAAAACTTTTATATTCGGATTTTTTAGTATCGTCGATATATCAAAATTAGAATTTAAAGTTTAGGCCATTAGTAACTATACTGCTAAAAAAAAAACTGATGCAAGCATATAATTCTATAACAAAAATTCAATAACAAGTATTACTATTAGACCTCTGAGCGTGTGAATCCAGGTAGCTGCTGCGGATCGCCTATGAGCGCGAGTCGCGTTACATCCAGCGTCAGAGGGATCAAAGACACCGGTTCAATCGCCTGACCCGCCTCGTCCACAATGCACAACGTCACTAGACCTTTTAGCCTGATGTACATAATGCGAAAAAAGCTCCATTTAATTACAATGGTAATGATATTATAAACTTACAATGAAATAAATATGAGGGATGTTGAATAAAAATTGAGAGCAAGTATGTTGCCAGAAACTTTTATTAAGTGTTATTTTATTTTTCGACATAGTCGCCTTTTAGTAGAATACAATCGGCATCTAAGCTTAAAATTCTTTTCTTAAAAAACTTTTCATCATAAGCACCTAAAAATTCCTGTAATATAATGACTATTGCATAATCATCTTCGAATCTCTGTGCTTTCAGATACTTTGCCCTGGGAAATAAATAGAAATCACTATGGGCACGGTCAGGTAAATATGGAAGATGCTCAAAATGTTCGAAGCTAGCATTTTGAATTGCAATCATAGCAACGGCAGACCTGTGAGCCCAGGCATAATGTTGATGGAACAAAACAATTTTTGCTGGTTTGTGTCGCTGCTTCTTTTAAATTTCTTTACGCATTTTTTTTTTATTTGTTCGTCATACAAGGGCCTGTATATAACAGTAGCTCTACGGTCGAGATATTATATCATGACTATGCCTTCACTAAAAGTCCCAGAAAAGAGAACTTATAACCTTTCTGGTAGAACGACTCATCTTTTAAATTGGTGGTTGGAGATGATGCTCTTATACAAATCATAGACTGTAACTTTGTTTTGGATCGTAATGGTGAAGCCATGTTTTATCCGTGGTTGTAAATCAAGCGAAAAAACTATTGGGATCTCAAGCTTAAGAAATGGTCAGCCTGGTTTGTTTTTGTGCATTGGTAAACATTCTTGAGATCCAACACGCGGATACTATTTTCATCCCCAAATGTTTTGAGTAAAATGTGGTCGAAATCTTTGTTTCTTCAGCTATAAAAGGTACCATGACACTATTTGTCAAAATAATTTTTTTGACTATTTACTATTTCTTCGGTCACTATCATTGTTGAGCGACCTGAGCGAGGGTCATTTATGGTGGATGTTTCTTCTACGTGTAAATTCGGCACACTAACGGTCAACTGCAGAATGCGGTGGAGTATTTGCTCCTAAAGAATCCTGTAAGTCTTATTTAACTCGTTATGTAGTGAAATTTTTCAAGCATAGATACTTAATAGCTGCACGCAATTAAATTTTTCCCATTTTCAACAACAAGATACGACAGACTGCAAATAAGACTTCTATTAAAAAAATATATATATTCACATTATTATCTTTTTTTAAATGTAATCGAAATTCCAGCTTAATCAGCCAGTATTTTCTTTGATTGCAAAAATTTGTGTATCAGTCTCACTTTATAGTGAACGCCCTTCTTAATAATGATGAAAATATTATAACCAATTATGATGAGCAATTATTAAATTTCTCTATATCAAGATAATAATGTCCCATTCTGTAGTATGTCTGAAAGTCATCGTAACGAAAATTATCTATTTTGTACTAATAAACTGTTATTGACAAATGTATGTTGTACACTGAATGACCATAAATCATTAGGCGATTCAAATTATCGCCAAATGGCCCCATATACATTATTCGTATTATTGTAAACCGCTGCCGCGAGGGGAATTACAATTAGTGAGTGCGCTTTGATACAGAAATGACGATCAGTTCAGTCTGATCTACCGTAACAAGCGGATGTGTTGAATGATGTAAGAAATTCGAAAAAAAATATGTCAAACACAAGTGAAATTGTGGTGAAGTTTTCTTTAAAAATTTATATGTAGCTAAATGTTAATTATTTGCCAATTAAAATATACAATATGAAAAGTACAATAGTTTATGTATATAACATTTTTGTCAACTGTGGTTTTTAATCCTGTGCAAGAAGGATGGATCGCTAGTCCACACTGCAGAAAAGAAAGCCAATATGTTGGGCAGCCTTTTTACATCAAACTCAATTCTAAATGATGGCAGTACAGAACCATAGCTCATTGTTCAATACAGAAACTCTATGGCGAATAATTGTTTTACATAAGTATGCATATATAGAACACTTTCATCCTTGACATTCACAAATTAAGAGATTCTGATGAATACCTTCAATTGTACTTAAAATACGCGCTTCGAGTTAATGTTGGTGTTATCACATCTGTTTCAACACTTATAATTTTTCAGCATAGTTCAAGATTCTTGGAAGACCGCTTTAGTGCACTCTATCTCAAAGAAAGGCGAAAACTTAGATTCGTCCAAATACAGATGTATCGCAATTACTGCTTTGTTTTGTAAAATAATGGAATCCAAAATCAACTGCCAGCTACTGAACTACTTAGAGGAACAGCAGTTGATTCAGGACCGTCAGCACGGTTTTCTAAGTGGTTGCTCAGTTGGTGGTTTTCTCACTTTCTTGATGCCATCCATCGGGTGGAGGCAATTGAGAGTAAGGGGGAGGCTTTGTTTTTGTTAGTTTGGTCGTAGTGAAGACGTTTGATAAGGTCTGGTATAAAGCGCTTTTTTAGAATTTTCCCTCTCATTTTTGCTAATTTCTGTAATCGTTCCGCACGCTGGAAATACTATAACATCATCTAGATGGCCGGCGCTCTAAATTTTCTGTGATGTACAGTAAAACTTTTAAATTAAACGGGATAATGTGAAATATCAAAAGTGTATTTGTCCATTCAAAACATACATGACGTTGAAGCTACTAGTTCTATTTCTATTTTCCCAGGCAAATGGTAAATTTTATTAAATCTGTAGAACTCAACATGACTCTAAATTGTAGTTACCATTGAATTCTGCAGTTAGCAACACTGGTTAGTGTGGTAGCAATTATATCGGCTTTCTGTACAATTTGTTTCTCATAAGCCGTTAGACTCCGATGCATGCAACCCGTCTCTGAAGCCGTTTTTAGCTAAAAGTATAAGTATATAAACTTTATTTATCCATTACAAGATATTTATCCATAGAAGAGACATTCTTAAAAAATATATCAACAATTAACAATATTAAACAGAAAAACCTTATTTCAAATAAAAATCATAATAAAGTCTATTGCTAGGAATGTGACTTTCCCAAAAGGCATTATTTAAGTAAGCTTTTTGTTAAAAAAGTGTACTAAAACGCAACATTTGCAAGACAAGTAGGAGATCTTTAAATCAACCTTTTGCAAATAATTGGTTTAAGTATTTCAAGATGTAATTAACTGATAACAGGGTAGTTAACTATTTCTTTTAATTACACTATTAAACCTTTAGTATCCATTACAGAGCCTATTTAATATTTATGATATGTTATTCTTTGAGCTTCATTTAGTGCTATTTTTTATGTGATTAGTGAATAAGTGGCGTTAAGCAGTTGGACTATGAAATATAAAAACTGGGTCTGACAAAGCAAATTGTTTGTGAATTTATTCAAATATACATTATTAAATAAATAATAATAAAAAAAACCTGTTGTTGTCTTCTTATGATAGGTTCGAGACGGCTCTGGCAGTAGGCTCGCCGTGCCGGGTCCTCAGTTGTGGCTAAATCGCTGCGCCACATATTCTCCTTTGTTATGAGGTAGTTCAACTGTTAAAAATTTTGTTAATTGTAGATTTTCAATTCACTATTGTATTTAATTTTATAATATTATTTATAAAATGAAATACAATAAAATTACAAGCACTGAAAAATAGTGTTGCATATATAGAAAATTTTATCAGAACAAAAAAATTTGCAGTATGTAATTTAATTTATAAAACGTAATTGATATGTTTCTACTATGAGTGACATGTTTCATAATTTAAATAAAAGATCTTGATTTAAATATTGTCATATTCAAGATTATTATTATGTTATTTATAAACTTATGTCTATTTCCCAGAAGAGTAGACAGAGACTATAGATTTCCACATGGTACACATATTGATGGATATCTCTCTTGCTTTGTCAACATCCATCAGTATTTTCATGGAAGTTCGTCAGTTTCGGTTAAATATGCCACCAACTTGGTCGGCATAGGATTTTTTAAGGCGATCCTTGCCGACCAACCCATACATTCGCTCTATATATTTCTTTTGGCAGTCTACCTTTACTCATGCTTTCCAGATGGTAAAACCACTGCAATTTGGCTTTTTTTACTCTAGTCAGTACATCTTCCTTTAAACCATATCGCTTTTTGCCATCGCTGTTCCTCCACCTATCTTTCAGAGACACTCCACACATACTATGCAGATATTGTATTTCCACCGCAGTAATTCAAGTTTCATTTTTCTTCTGTCATATCCAGCTTTCGCTACCATATATAATGGAAAGGATCGGGACCTCATTATGTGTAGCCAAACACGCTTGTAGCGCGACACTTTTTCTATTCATAATAGCAAGCAAAAATCCATTCACTTTATTTCCCGCATTCACTCTCCTTTCGATATCTCTATCATGTTTACCATCATTTGTAAACATATTACTAAAGTATATCTTCTACAATTCGCATGCTAATAGCGCAAGGATTTTTTGGTTATCGGCGTACAAGAGGCATTTAAAAGACAGCTTATCCATTCTTAATCCATCCATATACTCTCAACAATGCAGACGGTTATTTATGAAAATGTTGAACAGCCATGGTGAAACTACACATTCTTGCGCATGTCAAAGCAGTCAGTATACGCCCCATTTAATCTGACAAAGGCATTAGAGCTTCTACATAGAAATTGCAGTGGCTGTAGTAATCCACTATTCACACCATGCATAGATATGGTTCTCCACAGATCATTCTTTCTACACTATTATAAGCTTTTTCCAGATCTACGAAAGCACAGAAGACTTTTTGGCCTTTGGCCAAAAACCTTTCAAAAATATTTCACAGGGAACAAATTTGGTCCGTACACCCCATCCTTTTCTAAATCCTGCTTATACATCTTAGGTCTTATTTTCAGTCTTATTTGCAACCTTTTCAATAATGATTTTCGCATACAGTTTACCAACGACGCTGAAGAGGCTTATAGGGCGGTAATTTCTGCAAACCTGTCGTGAGCCTTTCTCTTTATTGAAAGGTACAATGATGGCTTTGCACCAAACATTAGGTACCCTCCCGCTTTTCCAACATTTATTGAAGAGCTGGTACAGCAGGCTTGCCACTATACATCCACCATCCCTCAGCATCTCTGACAAAACTCTATCATATCTGGTAGCTTTTCCAACTTTCATATGTTTTAGTGCTTTCATAATTACATACATTGTTTTCATTTTCATCATCAATCATACATTCAGTTGCAGTAACATTGTCATCTGCAACTGTATTCTCGCATGTAAAAACACTTTCGGAATAATTCTTTCAGTAATCTTACACATGACTTTCTTTAATCAGTAAACATCCATTATCGTCTCTAATCCCATTTATTCATGATGTCTCGGAATTGTTCTTAGCCATTTTCACCATATTCCAAAAGTTTTTGGTTTGTCTAGAAATTATCCAAGAATCTCCTGTTATAATGTTCTTTTATTTCATTCTTTCTTTTTTTCACACATTCTATAGCTCTCATTTTTGCATTTTTATATGCACTTTCAGTTTCTTATGTTTCAAACTGTACTTTAAAGTGCAATCTATGGTTGGCCTTTGCATACAGTAAATATAGCCATACTTCCTCGTTTTTGTAGGAATTTCGTGAAAATCTATAAATGAAATTAAAAAGAAGACTAATGAGATTAATTAGCCAATGCAAAAAAGTTTTAGATGATTTCGGAACGACGAAATTTCAGAATTTTATACAATCATATTATTTTAATTGTTCTCACGCCGACAGCCAACGCCGGAATCATCATGAGGCACATGCGTATGCTGTAATTTAAATGCGTGGCGAGACGATGACATGTGGTGAAGATTGTGCAGCATTCGATTACTATTCAGCTCTTGTCTTCTTCTTTGAATATTTACATTGTGCGTTATTTTTTGAAAATTAGTGAAGTAGTTGTCATTTTCTACCGACATACTGTTGTCGTACGGCGCCGGCTGATTTGTTGAAGGCGTCACAGAATAAAGCGTAGAGGGCTTGATGTCATGGGTGTGCGAGACAGTGTTATTTATGCTTGATTTACACGATCCAAATGCATGCGATGATTTAGGTTTTGTCTTTCTTTTTCGTATCATGTAGATGTGCATTAAGCGGTGCTTGTATGGAAACGGCGTTAGGTAAACGCTCGCGGTAAAAATCAGGATTCCGAAGAGACATAATCCATAATGAGTTTGATTTTATCAGCTGGGGTGTAATACTATTCTTTGACACTATGTAGCCGAGAAATATAACTTTTGGCTGGTCAAAATTGCATTTAACGAAATTGATCATGACTCCACGCTCTTTGCATCTTCCTATTACTGTTCTTACGTATCTAAAATGCTACTGCTTACTTGGTGATGCAATCAAAACGTCGTAGATGAATGGGATGATGAAGTCTAGACTGCTGAATATTTGATGTATATAATGGAATGTCTAGCCTGCATTTTTAATTCGGGTTACATGCGTGAAAATTCAAATAGTGCCATCTGTGTTATAATGGCTGTCTTTTCTATATACTTTTCGTGAACGTTTACTTTTAATGGCGCGGTTGATGTCTAATGTAAAAATTATTGTTTTTTCCAAAAGTTGATATTATGACATATAGGTCATTTTTGGTGATAGTATAAACGACGATAATCTCCACAAACTCATATGTCTTCGTTATGTGTGTAACTTCAAAACTACAAAACCACAGATTTAGTAGGTCGCGGCAAAATGGAGGGATTTGCAGTAAGAGCAAAATATTTGCAACTTCGGACTGAATTTGTTGTAGTTTCCATGACGGTTCTGCGTTTTTTCTTTCATTCTTGTTGTAGAGCGACAATCCTCACCGATGAATATGGAGTCGCTGGACGTTTTCGGTCGTGGGCAGTTGGACGACGGCGTTGTGGCGACTTTTTGAACATGGGTTCGCCAGTTATGGAGCAAAATCGGACTTATTCTTGCTGCATCAAGCGTTTGGTCTCGTCATATGCGAGGTCACAAATTATGGAGTATCGGCGGGCGTGTTCTTGCTGTCTCAAAGTCACAATTATGGAGTAAAAGGAGAACCGAATAGAAGTGTGTGTGTGAGTGCGTGTGTGTGTGTGTGTGCGTGTGTGTGTATGTGAGTGTGTGTAATTATACTATTTTTCTTATAATTATATAAATTTATTAATAACAAATTCTTAATTTTATCTAATCAGTCTCTTAGTTTCAAAGTACTTTATAGAACTGTTTTCGTAGTATTGCATATACGCTGTAGGTGTGTCACTTGGACAATAGCCCATACTGTAACACATAATCCAACAAATAAATAAGCTATCCACTTAAACTAATATTAAAGAAAGTCTACAAGACTGGTTAACTAATAATAGTGTGCACACATTAGGTCGGCATTACTTTGTTTCGTCAAAAACATAAGTAGTTGATAGAACCGCAATTCTAAAAAACGAAATAATTAAAAAACAATCAAGTGGATATATAGTTCTAAGGTCATATATATACCCATTACAGCTATATCATTGTGATTTGACATTAACCAAAATTATTTGGACTTTAATAAAATGGTATATCAAAAACAATAAATATACATTTAGTAAAACTCTTGCAAATAATACAAGAATTGTTTGCTTACATGACAATAGAAGATTGGTAAAATGCGTGCAAATATGTTACTAAATTGGAAAATGACTACAGCAACAAAGACCTAATCATTGACAAATGCTCTCTTATCATATCTGTAACAATTGACTCAAACAGTGGTGCTGGTCACAAATGTGAAAATAAATGAAAATCATAAAGATGGAGTATTTGGATTTAGGTTGTAATATAATAGTGATTGATACTCATTATTGTTTTTTTACTGATTATAGTTAAACATTGTATAATTTTTATGAATTGGCCAATGAGTTTTTAACTTAGTTCAAATTATACTACAAGATCTGTGTCTCAAACAGCATATTAAGTCATCTGTCCCGGATTTTGTTATCATATTATGACAATGATCATTTGCAGACCCCAGACCCCACTAGGCCAGCATGGAGGGCTTAAGGCCCTTCAGTCTGAAATGAAAAGACTGCGGGTGGGTATGCCTCAGCAGTGGGGTGATTAGAATCGGATTAAAGACTAAAACTGTAATTTTTTATATTAAGTTTTTTCAACAATGTGAAGCTAAAGAAACAAGAAATTATAAAAGCATAATGTAATTATCACCTCTTCCAATACGTCATTGTTGCGGCAAGTTGCGGGATCAACTCGTGACGTAGACATGGTGCGTTCAGCAAGTGACTTCAGAGAAACGCTACGAGCGTTATCATGCATCACTTCATCTCGCCCCACGCGAACCAATCGAAATCTTTCACCTGATTGCACAAAGAATATTCAATATATATTTTTGTTATAAGTTTTAAATGTAATAAACTATTAGAATAGTTTCATTTAAACAAAAAGGACATGTTCATTATTTACAGACTTGTGATTTGAAATTTTGAGTACAATGAATAGTTTTGGACAATATCTTCATAAGTTCTATTCAAATCAAATATAGATTTATTTCGTAGGTAATAGAATTTATACTTGATATGTGCCATAAACTATTGTTTTTGACACTAACATAACCACCCATTCCAAATGCTTATCGATTTTTTTTTAGATTTTTAAATTATGTTTAACACGAGTTTTAATCATGAGACATGCATTAATAATATCAATTTTCAAGGAAAAATGATTGATTTATCATATCCTAAAAAATATTTGAATTACTAACAAGTTAGCACTAGAAACAGCAAAAATAAAAAGTGACATAAATAGTTGAGTAAACCAAGAGAAATAGAAAACAAAATGCACAATAATAATAGAATACAATTTATCATCATAATGACGATGTTATTTCATATAAATTCTATTTTAATTTTAAGAATGGTAAAAACACGAATATGCATTATTGTAGTATTGTACATTTAACTTTGAAGTATGAATACAGATAATTTAAAATCTGTCACGTTTAAAGAATCAGAATGATTAACAAATTGACTGCCAACTACAAGATAACTCGTAGATTGCATTATTTTCTAGGACACCAACTACGAGTTATCTCGTCCTGTGTTTACTTGCCATTTTTGTGCAGCTACAATTAAATTCTTAAAATATCATTGCTAATATCGATAGACAGTTTTTGGAAAAAGAACAAAAAGCCAAGCTGGCCTGTATGAACAGAATCTTTATTTAAAAACGAACAAAAAATATGATTATAAAAATTAGTTCAAATTCAAGAAATAAAATAATATTTAATTGTTTGTGCAACTTTTTAAAACAATCTTCCACACAAAGGGCTAGCTTCTCTTTACAGGCTGGACAGAAATAACGCGTTTCTCGGCAGTTTTTTGCTTGGGTACTGTAAAATAGTATCCAATTTCACACCAACATTTTCTTGGAAAATAATTAATTCAGGATGTTATTAAATTTATGTTCACAAACTATCATTCGCATTTGATGTTGTTGCTTGGAAATAATCGACATTATTTTCAGATTCGAGATCAACTTCAGGTTTGAAGACCACTTCATCTTCATTATCACTTGAATTCTCAGAAGGTTCATAACCGCCACTGTCGTTACCATCCTTGCCAAAAATCCCGTCAACTTCTGAATCACTTATATTTATGTCGTACTCAATTTCATTTTGAGTCAGTGGTCTTTTTGTTATGCATATTGGGTTCTTGATAATTTATAACAATAATAATAAAACAAAACACTCTAGAAAGACATAAATTTTATGCAGTCAACAATTTCTGAGATACTACTGACGAATATGGACACCATATCTATGATTTAGCTTTAGCTTATAATTCTTAAAACCTTTTTTTAAAAGAAAAAAAAACACATTTTTATGCTTTTTGATTATAACTATGCACTAGAATTAGTTTTTAATAATATAATGTGATTAAATTAAATTGTCATTTTAGGCCAGATTTCTGAGAATTGCCATGGCAATTAATGTGTTAAATGAAGAAAATTTTTTTCTTGAATATGAATATTGTTTCTAGTCCTAGTTATGAAATATACTCTTTTATACTTTATCAACAACTATATTGTCAGTATCATTGGAGTATGAGTGGGTACAACATTTAAATCAGTATATAAACCTTGAGATAATGTCTGCCTGATGTTAAGTAATCGACCGACAAGTCCATCAACAGCGGCATTGCTGGTCGCACATATAAGTATTTTGCCTCTATTTTTGAGTCTTTTCTCACTATTTCCATAGAAATACTGCATTATTATTGAACATATTACACTGGACTTTCCTGAAAATAAACAAAAAATATGATTTACATCTATAAGGAAAATACAAATGAAAGATGTAATTATTTTATGTGAATATGATAAATGGTATGGCTGATCACCACAATGTATTTTTGATTGTGTAAAAATTCTACAAAAAAAATTATTAAAAAATCATTACTCCGGGCAGTGTAAAAAATGAATTTAAAGTTATAAGCAAGTGAAAAAACATAATTAAGTATTATGACACCCATTTCAATTATGTTTTGAATTCGATTACAACTCTATAAAACTACCATTAATAAATATAGAATGGTAATCAGAGACAACAGCAAATGATCATTCAAAATTGGCTTAAAAAACAGTGTATCATAAAATGTTATCTGTGTATCATAAAGATATTACAAATATAATTAATAATTATCTGAAGGATTTTTAACTATAACATATAATTTACACTTGCTTTTCCTTCCTTTAGCAATGTCTGATTGTGATCGGCTTAACAAGGATAAAGGAAGTATATATTCAATGGAATGCCACTGTTTATGTTTCAGTTTCTATTTGCATTTGATAATTAACTAGCTATCTAGTACTTATGTAAATAATGGTTTGGGAAGTGCAAATTTTCAAAATGTCTAACAGTATATTGTCGGGATAGGTATATGTTGGTATCATCTCAACCATTAAATAGAAAGTAATTTGTGAGAGTACAATCGAAAATTTTTTTCACCTCTTAGCGGAAAGAAATTTATTGCTAACAATGGCTTTGCAACTATTATTGTCACTGTACTCTCATTAATACAAAAAAAATGGGAATTTATCATACAATTATACAGATAATTTAATAAATCTTGATTCTGTTAGCTTCATAAATGACTTAATGCAATACAAATGAAAACAACATCAAAATAGTTTAAAACGTCCCTGTCAATAGACTGAAATAATTTGAGCACACAATCACATGTGAAACAATTCATTAACTTAGCCCGTCACTTTATTAGCTTTAGAATTACAGCAAATAGTTTCTTATTGAAAATGGATGTCTAATTCGGTGTCAGTAAATTATAATTAGTAAAAATATAATTTTAGAAATATTTCGTTCCACAAATGGAATATTGCAATTTTTGGTGACGATCTCTCGTAAGTAAATTTGTCTCTTCATTACTCCTCTGTTTCGATATTGGGTTGTAATAGTTGCAATAATATACTCTTGATGGCACTTTTCAATTTATTGTTTGTTTCTTATAAAAAATCAAATAAGGAATGAGGCATGCATTTTTGGATTTATCAAATTTGGTATTATTTATTTGAATGTGTATGTATTACCAAAAAGATGTGAAATACATACCTGTGCCAGGGGGTCCTTGAACCATGTGAATAGAAGGTTTGTCAGTGAGAGCTGCCATTACAATAGTACTGACTGCCTTTAATTGACTAGTGTTTAAAGAGTTTGTCCACTGCAAAAAGTCATTTTCAGTATGATAAAGTGTATTATCACATTAGTTTTAATTAAAGTTATGATCTATCTGTACAGATATAAATATTGTCTAGTAAACTTGATTATGTAAATACATAACATACTTTAAACCAATTTTATAACTTGTCATAAGTTAATGGTTTTATTTATTAGCTTTCCTGGACCTCTGTCTTTATAAACTAAAATTATTACTTGTATTCATTCTTACTACCATTCCCAGTTTATCTCATAAAGGTTCATATAGTTTATAATTATTTTTTCTATGCCAAGATAAGGAATGTAAGTGTATGAAAGTACATATTTGTTAAGATATAGATTCATAATTTAATACAATTTAATCAAAACTTCAAGTAAAATAATTTTCTTGAAATAACTTTCTACATAATGTATATATTTGTCTTATAATTTGTAATATTTTTTTTTATTTAGAACTTTGTTCAACAACCAAAGTAATAATATTACACAAAGAGTCAACAATAATACTTATTATTTACCTACAACATTTAAAAAATGTACAATGTAGAAGTGGTTTTAGATATCAAACACATCACGGACAGTTTAACACATTTTAACTAATATTATTATTATTTATTTTATAATATAGAGATGGCCTTTCAGCCCAGTACTCGGACTTGGGTTAATAATTTTACATGTACTTTATTGTACTTTACATAAACTTTTATTCCTCTTTCACTCCTTATTTATACAACAACTATTTTCAAATAAATAATAGAGACAATATATAAAGGTGTAGAAAGAGAAGGCATACATCTCCTTACTTTAATGAATTGTTTTGAGTTTCAAACGATATAACATTTTGCTATATTAAAAACGATCACTTACTTTAGATGTTTCCTCGTTTTTTTGGTCAACATCAGTAAATATAAAATGGTGTGGTTGAGGGTGTAAAACAACTTCACATAATGGAGATGTAGCTAGACACTGTATTGCTTGGAATAATATTATATAAGAATTTACATTGATTAATTTTTTTCCATAAACAACTTCTCCTCTTTGTAGGTTTATTAATTTCTCTGAATGTGTAGTATGCAGCTGTATACTGTAGAAATTATTGATATTACCTAAAAAAAAAAAACTGTTATATATTTGTCTTCAAACAACAAGTACAATAAAAAAAGTATTGACAGATTAATGTAACTTGTAACTGGTAAAGAATTAAAATGATTATACATTAAAACTGTGTTACTTGGAGAAAATAATCATAAATACTATCAGGCCTTCATACAAATATTTATTAGGATATAAATTTATATTGCTAATATATCAAGTTAAACATTATTATGTGTAATTTTAATTTAATACCAGAATTTTATTAGCGTTTATGACTTTTATATTAATTTGAACTAGCTGTGTCCGTGGATTAACTCGCATGTATTACAGGATCATTTTTAAAGTTTTTTTTTAATAAATAAGTAGCTTGAGAATTGTGCTGCCTCTGTTATCTAGGCGATCGTTCGCTGTCGATCGCCGAATGTTATTTTAAAGACAATGCTTGTTGTGGGCAATCCTTAGAAGACAAACATATTTTCATAGGTCTTTTTAGGATCTACAATTATGTAGTATATTAATTTGGTACATCTATGGTTTACTCAGCATAAGCCATTAAGTGCACAAAAATGTCTTTTTTTCCGTATTGATTGACGATTATCATCATTGATTATTTTTTATGTAACAAGATATATCCTATAATGTGGCCAAATAACATAGTAATTAATAAAAGAAACATAAATCTGATGGGTGGTTCTCACTTGTAAAGGACATAAATGGACTGACCAGATAGAGCGACATGAGTTCTTCAACATATAAAAATATTGGTGATCATATGATTGAATAGTAAATGAAAATAATTAATGAAGTTTAATTAGACAACTTTGAAACATAAGATTACTTCGTGAAATGTCTTCAAATTAAAACTATAAAATCATGTAGTGTATGCGAACACATCCGTTTTATTATGTATTATTATTATATATGTTTTTCCTGCGATTACATTTATTGATTAATGGCAAAGTATGCATAAATAGAAAACACCTGTAGTTACATTCGCGTCGGACCTGAAATATTCCTGATAGTTATTTTAATGTCTATTCAAAACTAAATTCTGATTCCAATTCCAATAGTTATAACCATCTAAGTATGATCAGAATTTCTTCCAATTTATGTAACATGTTATCAGTGATATAAATTTTTAAATGGTTTAAATAATCTTGAAATTTCTGTTTAATGTCCATAGATCCAGGTTATCAATGAAAAATTAATGCTTTTATACTTTAAGCTGTTAATGGATCAAGTTTACAAAGAAAATTATAAACATTAATGCAAAATATGACTTAATAATTTATGTGTAGATATATATCTGTTATACGTGGCATTTAAATTAAAGTATACTTACTGGGGGGTGCAGATAGAGGTGTGATTTCATGAACGTAAAAGAATTTACCAACTCCGGGCCGGACAGTTAATAACATTAAATCTCTTAGTTTTGGCATATTTTTAACAAACTTCTTAGGCAGCGATACTGAAATAGTATGGTAATAATAATAATAATAATTTTAAAATTATATGAAAGACTTATGAAAGATATTAATTTCTATTTTTTATTCAACAAAATATATGTGATAATAGATCTTATTTGGTTTAATAGATTTTACATTGTTTTCCACATTTTACACATTGATATTTTTGTCTGTTCATATGTTAGGCATAATAAAATATTTTAATTGCAATACTATGCTAAGTATAAGAAAATAATTACTAGGTATAAAGGATGGAATTGATCATGCAACTTTTTGTAAATATTCATAATCTCCTCTTTTTTTGGAACAACTTTGTCAAATCAAATATACTTATAAATAATATGACAAAAATATACCATTAAAAATATACTTATAAATAATATAGACACAATCCTATGAAATGCTCGGCCATACGGCGTCTACGCGCCGCGCCCAGGCACGTGACGAACTCGAACTTCACCTCACGCACGGATCATGCGATGTATTATTTTTAAAAAAATTATCTAGTCACTTATATATAAATAACACTTGATGTTGTCAGTGATGTAAAGGTCACCGATGATATTATTACATTAGTTTCTGATTTTCCACAGGTATTGACACTCGCCTCTAAATAAACCAGGCAAACTAAGGCAAATTATCGCGTGGACGATAAACAGCACGCAATATTACTTGCGGACTCGCAGGTTGTTGACTGTCAAGGTAAGTTCTAGTATAAAGTTTTAGAGCCGCAGTAATGTCACCTCTGCAAACTCCTTAACAATGATCATGTTTTCATATTTGATAGCAGTGAAAGGAATTGTTATTAAATAATTGAAGATTAATAACACACAATCTTAATTTCAAAAACATCAATATCGTAAATGTAACACTTATACTAACAAAATACCTAGGTTCCCTGTTAGTTCAACGACTGAAGTACAATAATAGACCAAACGCGGCGGGGCCTTCGCCGTGATTAGCCGCGCGTCGCGTTATCAACCTAGAGGGGGCAGGGTACTGACCCCGTCACCATTAGCTCTCAGTTAAGGTTGTATGTCGAAAATTTTCAAAACGTTTTAAGCTATTTTTCTCAGACACACTTCGATAACTATGGTTTCTTTGGAAAAGTTATTTATAAAAAAAGGAGACTATAAATATTTGCGGAAAGATGCATGATCAATTTCATAAGGTAGGTATTAACACATCACATGCTTTTTTAAAAGTTAGTCATGTAAAAATCAAGTTATGTTATTTTTTTTTGCATGTATTTTATGTGAAAATCCGTTTCATCCTCTACTAAATATTCAGAAACACATATTATTGTTTTAAATGTGACTTTGAATGGATCTTGTAGCTAGCCTCGTAAGCTTCAATTGGTTAAAGTTCTGATTTCAATCTTTTAATATATATAATGAATTAAATACAAATTAGATTTTTAGTTACATTCATTAGTATTCATATTAAAAAAAAATTCAATTTGAGAATAGTTTAATTAATGTCATATTAAGCTTGCAATTTTGAATTTTTTAATAGATTATTAAACACAAGGGTTAAATAAACACAATAAAATTTTTAGTTAACGATTTAGAGTTCAAATTAGTTTTATAAACCTTATAGTAATAGGTAAAAGGCAGTAGGCATGAAGTATTTTTCACAAACCAATTTTGTAACAAAAAATATTGGTATTTAAATCTAAAAATTAAAAAAATTACCAAGTAAATATGGATAGTGTTTCCTTTTAACAAAGTGTCAATTTAAAAAAATCCAGTTTGCTATGTACCTATATATACTCATAATTTTATATATAATACTACTTTGTTTATACACATTATTACTCACAGTTTACACAAATGGTGACATGTGAATCAGTACATTTGTTTGGTGGAGATACCGATTCAATCCTGAACTCCAACATATTTTCCTGGTTAGAAGTTGGGTCATACTCAGATGCCAGTGTATCCCATATATCAATCAACAATAAATGGCCGATTTGTCTGCAAAATCAAAATTAACTTTCAAATAAAGTATACTATATTTCCCGAGAAGAATATTCCACAAATTACTTTTTTTAGTGCCAATACTAAGGGTTCTTTGAAGTTTGAGGTTCCATATTTACATTTATTCGGTATTCTTAAATCCATTATTGGTAGTGTTGGTCATTCCATAAGTAGTGGTTGGTCAGCTCATTGCTATTAAATCAAAAAGTACAGGGTTACAATCCTAATCATGGACAACTGACCACCAATAAGTATTTAACTCAAGCCAAATTGAATCATTTGTCATATGTATCGGAAAGTATGTAAGTCATTGGTCCAAATATTGTCACCATATCGGTTACAGCAGACATTGATAGCCCTTAATTGTTGCTGTAATCAAGTAAGATGTTATTTCATCACCATCGTAGACTGAGTATCCTATCCTCCTTTAGCTATATCAACTCCTACATGGACAGCTGAATAGCGATAAGCGTCAGAATGACTTCAAGCTTGTTGGACATCCATTTGTAATTGCAATGCCTTTTTCTCATGTGCAAGCTTTCTAAGTGTTAGTCCTCCGAATAATGTACTTTAACTGAGTTTGTGGCTTGTGAGTGCCAATCTCGATACTAATCAGTGTTATATCAAAAACCATTAAGATTACATTAAAAGTCCTCTTCTCATCTTATTTAAATATCCCTGTAAATCTATGGACATTACCAGCTCAATTTCTTATCAGGTTGTTTCTTTTAGTGATAGATTTATATTTGAACGCAATTGTATATAATTCAATTAGAAGAGCTACCCTAAAGTTCCTTGTTTGTTCTTTTTGAGGGAACACTGCCTTCCAAATGCAAGTGTTATATGAAATAAAGAACATATTTTGGATTTGAATTTTTGATTCTATTATGGTCTCCATGTGTGCTAGGACTAGTTCTAATCTTGATTTTGCCACTTTCTCCTGTGGTTTCCGAATCCGTCATTCTCGATCAGATTTCGATGCAGTGCGTAAAGTTCGATTCAGTTATGTAGTCTGTGCAAATGGTTGGATCATGATCTTCTTCTTTTTATCTCTTAAAGTCTATAGTAAAGGGGGAAATCCTCTGGAACCTGTTGATGGCGACCGTTAGTCTTCTATCCAATTGGTCGGTGAATTCGACTCGGCGCAGTTGAAAAGTTGTGGAGAAAAGGTGCAGGTTCGGCAGCGACCGAATTTTAATTTTCGGTATGTATACACAACTAGTAGGCGTCAAGACGACCAGGCAGGTATTTCTTTTATTTGGAATAAAGATTTTGGTACATCAAAATTGTTAAATTAACAACAATGAATTTCTAAATCTTTCTTCTTTTCTAAAGATAAGGAATGAATTCAATGTAATTTCAGTGACGTTTAAGTAGGTATAGAGGTTTTGCTAATTGTTAATAGATAAATACCGATGATGTGATATGAGATGGATTCATGTTTTATTTCAATGAAAGTAGTAAATTGCTTAAAACAGTTTAGTATCAAAAATAAATTCATTTGATATATGGAAATTTTCTATAAAATTCGTTTTATAATTTGTTTTTAATTTTATCTTTCCCTGTATTTGCCATCTAATCTAAAAAACAAAGAAAAATTACCTAAAAGCTATTCTATACTTTTTGTTGTCTAGAATATTCCTATATAATATTATGTACTGTGTGAACAATGAATTTTGAATTTCACATAAGGTTCCCAATTGTTTAGATTTTTTTTGAAGTGAAACTTTTTTGAAGAGAAATTTTATAGCAATGTAAAAAAAATTGTTACGCGCCATATTTATTTCTAGATCACGTTTTTCTGTTACGCGCCTTTTCATTTCTAAATATCAGTAGTGAAGTGAAAAATAATAATTCAATAATAAAGTAATAGGCTGAAAAAAATTAAAGGATATTTTTTAATTCCAGTGGATTTCTAACAAAAGTAAGTAATTATGTCGTTTTTTCTAATATATCCAACACGTGGGCGTGATTATGGTGTTTATTTATAGAAATCTTTTTAATACTATGCCTCAATCCTTTTAATACCTACAATATCTCACATTTGATCTTTCATCAATTTTTATCTTTAATTTTAGCCTTTAATTGATACCTCTGATTATTTATGGATAATCTTACTGATTTTAATTAATGTGCCAAAGAAGTTTCACTTCTGACATGTGTACTCTGTACACACGCTCTTTTTTCACTGTACATTGAATACTCTATAATACATTGCACATCAATTTCATGTGATTTGGTGAAAGATTTTTGTCATCCCACTGCAGAGGCACATCTTTTCACAAGGCAATTTTTAGTTGAAATCTACTTAGCACATCATGTTTCAGGGTTAAAGGCTGATAACATCTGGAACAGACGGTTTAACAAGCTCCTTGAGGCATAAATTATAACTTATTGGTCAACTCGCTTGTAGTTAAAATTCAGATCAGCTAGTTTCTGATTCAAAAGCAATCCATTGATCTTTTGACCACCATCACTCAACAAACATTGTGTACTTAGTAGTATTCCATAAAGCAGTTTAAAATTTAAGAATTAGAATAAATTTCACAGTTTCAATATAACTAGTTCAATTGTGATTTCGGTGACATTTCAGCTTGAGTATGATTTTACAAACTATTCAATATTTGTAAATAAGTTTATAATAAAATAAATCCGAGCAGTGAGAGTTTTCTTAAATTAGATATTAAGTACTGTAAAACAAGCTCATTGTTCCTTAGTTCTTTTGGTGACCTGAAGCACTTTTGAACTGGGCCAGGTGAAAGAACACTACTAACAATGCAATCAAGTTACGACAATATGATGAGTTTTTTTAATTATATCATTGCAACTATAAATCACAGAAAAACAAATCATACAATTATCGACAGCCCACAAATAAAATGCAAATTGTGTACTAATTTCATGCAAACGTCTGTGGTTTTGTCTAAGCATATAATATAATCAAAGTTAGATTGGAACAAATATTTTCTGATCTAGATCTTTTGACTTTTAATTGTATATATCAATAATGTGTACATCATTAAACAGTGTAGATACTGTTTTATCATGATAACTAATTTAGTGCAATATCAAATAATGTTATAGTTTCTTGCTGTCAGTACAACTTTGAATATTATTAGAGCAAAAGTATAACAGAGCACAACTTATGCACAAAATGATGGCAAGATAAATTATCATGATATTAGGCTTGAGCTACTTTTTTACTATCAGTTATTACCTAGCATTCTCGCAATGGTTATGGTCTCGGTTTTTGATGACAATTCTAAATAATTTTTTCATTGAATTTTAAAACTTCTGTAAAACATATTAATTATTTTGAATTTTTCTTTTGGTTTTCATTGTGCATACAATATCGGAATTAAATAGTTTTTGATTTGTAATGTATTTTTGAAATTTCATGAACTGTAATTTAGTTGGTTTTCAATTAATTCTTAGAGTTTAAGTAATGTTTGTGATTTAAACATTTTTTCATGTTTAAACCATGATTAAATTTTGTGATTTAAACGTTTTTCTCTAAATTATTTCTTTAAATAATTTTTCATTTCTAGATCTACTGTATTTATATTACACAATTGTATAATTTTGTATGAACAAATTAACTTTAAAGGAAATAAGGTTAAAAGGAATTATGTTTTGTATCATAATAGTTATGTTACGTATAATAGAATTATGAAAATCGGAAGACATAAAAATACAATAGTTTTCTGGCACAACAGGATGTAGAATTAGTAGCAGAAAATGAAATAATACTTACTTGACATATTCTGCATGGTTTGAGAAGTTATGAAATATATGTGAAGGTACAACATTCCCTCCTGTGAGATCTGGAAGCTGATTGTTGTTAATTAATGTTTTTTCTTTAAGCCAATTTGTATTCCACTTCAGTATTCTCATTATATACTGTCGTTCTAATGATGTTATTGACGATGAGTGTCTGCCACGATCTATACTGTATTCATATTTAGGTTTGTGGTGTTTTACATTTATTAACTTGTTCCCTGGTTCAATTTGGAATTCAATGATTTTCGGCTTGGCAGTGGAAAATCGTACAGTCTTTTTTTTGGACTTTGATTTATCTAATGTTGTGGGTTTGGTGTCAGAGATTACATGGTCTGATATTTGGTTTATAATATTTTTATCTTTTGTAACAATTTTAATGTTTGTTTTATCACCATTCTTAATGATATCTGCTTTAGAGCTTGTTTCATTTTTTAAAGTTTTAGCTGATGTGCTTCTGTTTTTGGCTTTGTTGTTCGGTTTACTATCATTTTTTTCCGTTAAGAAAGCACCTCTACTCTCAGCTGTTACTTTGACATTAACTTTTTTCTTACTACCGTCATTAGTTGAGCAAATAGTAGGAGTAGTATGTTCTGTATTTTTGACTTTGCTTTTAGTTGCTATTTCGCGCAACCTTTTCTTGCGTTCTTCATTTTTTGATGGTGTTTTCTTTATATCTTCTGTACATTTCTTACTGTTTCTCTTAAGTGACTTCGTTTTCGGTTCCTCTGAAAAGTTGAATGTCAAGTGTTTAAAACCATTCTTATTATATAATTATTTATCTACAACAATATTATAGATTATATTGTGTTTAAATTATAAAACAAACAATTTTCATATGTAAACCGTATGTAGTGTCTAATAATGAACAATCATTACAGGTGCCAAAAAGTAAAATTTGTTTATTATTTATTGTGAGTGCATATTGCGCTAAACGTCATGATTCTATTTCATCACATATAATTAATTTGATTACTTCAGGCGTCCAATTACATCATGGTAGACACATCATCATCAATTAATATAAAAAATGTAGGAATTTATTAAATGTCCAACCGCGCGGAGTCACAATCAAAAGTGAATAATAAATGATACCATTTAAGTATACTAGTAGAATTAAATTTCATATAATTAAAAGTATGAGTACTTAGGTCAATACCTTGTCAGCAATATCAAGTTACATATGTATAAATATTGTTTCAAATAATTTGCTAAGCTTGTACTATTATTTTATATTTATTATAATTTATTCACTAGTACAAATTGATAATTTAACAACTTGCATTTGTGAATCATTGAGAATTGAATGCTAATATTAATTTGATTATTTTGTTAAATTTAAAATATGCACTGCGGAAATAATTAGCGTCTGCCCAGCAATCGCTGGAATCAAATTCATTCGACTTGGTTAAAGTTAGAGTTTGATAACCTACTTGATAAGTTTGGCTAAGAAAAAAATTTGAACTACTCACAATATAGTGCCAAAAATCTGCCATTTTGTTTTTTTTTTAAATACTTATTTAAAGACACTTGGGTTTTTGAGATGAATTCAACGATACCATAATTACCAAAATCCATGTAGTCGTTTGGAAGATACGCGGCAATAAAGAAATTTACAAAACAAACATACAAGATACGCGCGCAAAACAATACCCTTCCTTGGAAGTCAGGTAAAAGGGGCTAAATCTTAAACACCCGAAACAGATGAGCTTGCATGATATGATTGATGGATATTAGTGAAGTAAGTAAAATATGCAAAAATTGTACTTTGTAGAAATCTATAGTCTCTGCCTACCCTTCTGCGAAATAGGGGTGAATTTATATAGTATTATAAATTATTATAATTGTAAATAATAGTCATTATTATTTACGAGGACTGCATGGTTATTAAGTAATGGGCAAAGTTTAAATGAAATTCTATTTAAATTTTATTTAAAAAAATTAAAAACTTAATAGTACAATAATCTAGTATGTGAAGAACTACTTTGTATTTGTTGACATTGTTTTAATACCTGAGTAAACGAGCTTTGCTCGGCGTCTTTCGTGTTTGCCATGAGATAATGAAAATATGCTATGGGAATTGCAAATTCATTAAATTCATATTCAATAAGGTTCCTGTAGATATACAAGATTTACCCTATATAATTTTAAGAGTGCTATTAAACAATTACTCAGTAAAAAATGGTATTATGCAATTTTTGAGTATTTAAAAGACAAATATCCATAGGCATAAGCCGCTTGACTTCTTACCGGGCTGTTTGGTTCTTAATCATTTTGTATTTGTTTTGGCTATGTATGTGCAAATTAGAAAAGGGCTACCTTTAAGTTTCTTGTTCATTCCTCTTGAGGGAAAACTGCCTTCCGGACGAGCGGTAAAGTGTAAATTCGCAAACTTATGATGTATTTCAAGTGTTATTTTGTAATCTATGAAATAAATATATTTTGAATTTGAATTTAAATTTGCAAATTAGTTTTTAGTTCACTATCACTTGTCATTACTAATTCTGACTAATTACTCTATCATATATATTAATACACTAAGGTGAAGATGTTTGCCTCCCTTTTTAGAAAAAAACCTCACATTTACTCCAAATAAATTTTATGCCATTTCATAGATAATCGCTTGCTCTATCGGCATCGACAACAAAAAAATTATTATTGCTTTTGTTATTGTAAATTAATTAATTATTAAAATTATATATATGCTGCCATCTGATGACTTTAATTTTGAAACAAAGTCAACTTGAATAATGGTTGGTAAATTTTTTGTTCAAATATTTCTTCGATATATCATCTAAGCTTCATAATCTAATACAACAAAAAGAAGAACGTTATAAACAGTTTGCAAAATTAGAAATGAATTTAACATTTTCAATAAATTTTAATTTATTGAAAATATTAAATTCTAGGCGAACTACTAGAATATCAAGCAGAAAGACATCGAAGTAAGTAAATTTGTATCAGATGACTATATATATATATATATATATATATATATATATACACTTATATTATTGTTTATGAAACAGTTTTATCATAAAAAGGAAATAAAATTAATATTTACAGTAATTTTGCAAACTGATAATTATTATTCATAATTAATGCAAATTGTTCACACAGGGTACGTCTACTATTTTAATAATAGCTGCAAGTCATATCACTTTTTTTTTAAATTTTATCATTATAATTTTTTATTTAAACTCTTGTTTTTAGTTATTATTATATACCTCAATTTAAATATTCTTGAAGAAAAATAAATTATTTCCAATCTCTTTTTGAAGACGCATACTTTGAAGTGATAAAATATGAAAAATTATTATTTCTTCTAAAACTATGAATTGGTCTATTTGGACTTTATTGACTTAAATCAGGGTTTCTTAAACATCTTTACATACCCCTATTAGAATTGAAGGACAGTAGTAAACTGCTTCAATAAAACTGACTATGAAAATATGACTACAGCAAGAGTGATAAACATTTATTTTAATTAATTAAATGATGTGATGGTAGTACTTCTTTTTTGTAGTAAAAAGGATCAATTCTCGGTGCAATATTATTTGATTTCAATTTAATTTAGATTCAACATTCAATTGATTCCTGTTTTTGTCTTTGTTATAACCAGGTGTGAATACCCATTCTCAAATCAGTGGATTGTTGTAAAGGGCAAAACAATTGTTATCGCTTTTCATGACAACTCTGAATACTTCTCTTGTTTTTGGATATGCGTTTTGCTTTTTTTTTTGATTAGTCACACGTGTGTGCTTGTTACATGTATGAATCAACCAAGCCGCTGTCATTATACATTTTTTGTTGTGTACCCCTATGAATAACTGGCGTATCCCAAGGGGTATATGTGTATCCCTCGTGAAAAACCCTTAAATAGATTATTTAGATATTTGAAAATGTGGATAATACGCTATACATATTTAAATGTTGCATATAAAATGTGTACATTACATTCAACTTTGATACATTTTACGTACATACATATTCTGAAAGAGTGTGACATTGTATTTATGGTAATTGACTGCTGACAAAAACAAATAATAATATAATGAGATATGAGAAGCATTGGGTATAACATAGTGAAATGTTTGTGCATGAACAGGCAAGTTAGATATTTATAAGGGAATTAGGTACCAGGTTTCAAAGTTTGACTATTCTCTCAGATAAAAATAATACTCATAAATGGTATCATAAATTGGGCTCACACAAAATAAAGTGGGGAACAGTTTACTAAACTTTCTTGTAAAAAAACTGACCTATTCGTACTGTTTAATTTAAAACACAATATCTACAACTAGAAAAACAAGTAGGTATGTTGACTATTACTCCTAAACTAACATTCACCACATACATTCAAACATTCACTATAGTCTCAATATGCAATAGTTTCAAAATGTAAAATTACGATGTGTAATAAGCACCAGCAAAACAGCATACCATCATGGCATTTAGATTGTTTTATTGAGAAGTGCGGTTTTTCAGCAATATATGGAAAATGATAGAACTAATAATGTTGAAAATAATTCTCGTTGAAAGTATTTATTAAACGTTACCTTTGTAACTTATTTCATATTTTTAGGACATATGGTTTAAAAAAAAATGGGGAGGGACACAATTTATGCTACATCCTGAGCAATTATTTCCGAAAATATTGGTTTCATTAAAAAAATTGCTTAGAAACCTAAAAGTGATTTTAAAGGAACTATCGAAATATGTGCCACGTGTTATATGCTGAAAAAATTTTTTTCAGCTTCAGCTGTCATTTTACTGGCATTCAGGTATATGTAATACTAAAAATTTTTAGATTTTCATTAAATTAAGTCCACATATTACGTTTATGATATATTTATTGCCTTTTGATGTATATTTGCTCACTTTTGGATTGTTTGGAACCATTGTAAAAACAGTTGACCCATTCTTTTTTAGGGACATTTTCAATGGCCTCTTGGAAGATATTCAACCATGCTTCAAGGTTTGTAATCTCAAAGCTTATCTTTAATTTTCAAAAATAAAAAAAAAAAATTAAAAGGTATAAGGTTCAGACTGTATGGCCAACGCGTCATGAGTTCTACATTAACTCATGCATTATCTTAGTGGAGTGTGTGGATGTTTTATCTTTGTAGTTGCAAGAACATTCCTAATGATTTTTTTCAGACACTGGGCAAATATGTAACTCAACCACTTTGCCATTGTTGTCTTTTGATTTTTAAGTAATACCTGTAACATTCTGATTTGCCATAAAAAGTAGCAAACAATTTCTTACCAATGCTCAAAGCATTGGTATAATGCTTGTTCTTTTTTGACTTTCCTTAGCAAATCTTTAAACAGACAGATCCATTCTGATGATTGGCTTTTTCTTCAAGTTCAAAGCAGTACACCTGGCTTTCATCGCCTGTGACTATGTCATATACAATCAATGATTGTCTTTTGTTGTATTTTTTTATCATCTTATTACACCATTTTATATGCAGTCTTTTCTAGTCATCTGTATTCATTGAGTGGAAAGCTTTGGAACCTTCATGTACATGCAAAACCTTTTGCACTTAGCCCTTACCAATACCTAATACAGTATGAATTTGCTTGGATTTTTTATTTATCAGTTTCAATTAGTTGTCGTATGGTATTAATATTAGTTTCGGTAGCTGCAGTCGCTAGCCAACATTCACATAAATCATCAAAAAGGTGATCATGTCTACATCTAAATTCCTTGAACTAGGAATACCTAAAGCTATGAGATGAAGCTTCACCACCAAATGGCAATTGAAGTTTCTTGTAACTTTCTGGTAAGTATGAATTTGCTTGGATTTTTTATTTATCAGTTTCAATTAGTTTTCGTATGGTATTAATATTAGTTTCGGTAGCTGCAATCGCTAGCGAACATTCACATAAATCATCAAAAAGGTGATCATGTCTACTTCTAAATTCCTTGAACTAGGAATACATAAAGCTATGAGATGAAGCTTCATCACCAAATGGCAATTGAAGTTTCTGATAACTTTCAATTCGAATGAAGTCACAGCGAACATTGTAAAAAATCATGGTGCAAATAATATCTCGACTTAGTTCATTGTAATGTTGGCATAAAATAAAATGTAACCTATTACTCTTCTCACAAATGGCTAGTTCCAGAAATTTGCAGTATGACCAACATAACAGCCACTTCTTGAAGTCTGAGGAGTCACAGTTTACGAATGGACTGTAAGATGGAAACTTGCACAAAGTAATTTCACCCCACATTTATTTGTATTCAGATTTGATGTATTCTCATTGACAAGCTTAACTTCTGTTTGTTCGAGCGCTTTTTAATTTATCTTTGAAACATTGACAGCTTGTACTATTTTCAGATGAATGAAAAATCAACCACCATGCAAGCGGATAAATATACTGTAAGAAATAAAAACCGATTTGCACAAACTTGTATTGTGGAAAGTGGTATCTGAAGGAGATTCATGGACTGCTTGAATCTTTGGATGGTAAAACCACTTTAAGTTAATCACCAGGCTTAGTCTTGGCGCAATTTTACAAGTTTACATCCAGGTTTGATGCTAGAAAATCTTTCAACATGTATGGATTTTGTAGATGAAACTTTCCTGTTGTTGCAAGATAATTCCCTAGCACATGTTGCCACAACATTTGGCTAGTGTCTACATTATATAAGAATCCCTGTTATTTATAACAACCAGTAAGGAGCTTTGACCTTAATCTGATTGAATTAAAAACCAAAGTCAAGATCAGTGATCATACTACAGAAAACCTTCACAAATCAATTTTAAACTAACAGCGTTGATGAACAATTGGATGGATAATAAACTAACAGTGGCACAAGAAGCTATTGAAAAAATTTTCATTGTTCTTTTAAAAATAGTTTTACTTTTTTTCAAGTCATTAATTAAAAATTACAGTAAGTCAAAACCTTCTTTTTCATCTGTAAAGTTGCTATACAACCTTCAGTTTTAAATTGTAATACAGTTGTTGAAACCTTGCCTATCCATCTTCCACACACATTGTTATTTCTTATTAAATGATTTTTTGAATTATCTTCTTTCAAATTAAAAACCATAAGTTGGATTGATTTTGTTTTGCACGAATTTATGTTTGATCAAAGTTTGCGTTTGACGCGGGAATATGAGAATTTCTCATGGGAAAAATTGTTTATGCTCATTTCCAACAATAAATATTTAGTTAGATACATAATATAATATGCATTTACATACCTATTTTATTTAAAAGGTGTCATTTGTTGTTGCGTATCAATATAGTCGACAATGTAATTCAAAAATCTCTCGAGATGACATTATAAAACAAAGTTTAGAAAAAAATCTTTATCTCATTTTTTCTAAGGAAGACACCTATATATACCAATGTAAATCAATTTCATTAAATATATAAGAATTGTTCATTCAAGCAATAAGATTGGAAATGTATAATCTTCATGGATAATTTAGTAATGGTTTCTAAACCTAATGTAAAATTGTATTTTTTGGAGAAAAAGTTACTATTTGCTAATAATTACTATAAAAACAAATATATTTAAGCCAATGTACTTACTGCAACTGGGCTTTGTAGTGTTTGAAATTGCATCAATTAATTTTGTCCTTCGTGTGTCTCTATCCATACGATTTCGTTCTTTGGAACTACCTAAACGTTTAGATGTTTCATTACTAGATTTTGGATCTTCATTATTGACTGTACCAGATGGAATTAAATTATCAGTTTGTGGTATGTTAGGTTTTAATGGTAAAATAATTATATCGTTAAGGAATACTTCATTTTCATCTGGATGCACCTTATTTATGGTTGTATTTGTGGTATTTTCATCTATAAGTTCATCATCATATAATTCAGAACACTGGCTCTGAGACAAGCGGGACAGCCACAGATTGGCATCACCATTGTCATCACTGTCTACCATTATAACTTCATCATCTAACTCTTGTTTTACATTATCATATATAGCTATATCATCATTGATTGGAATAGCAGTAATACCATGTTTGGACTCTTCATTATATTCTATTTCTAGTTTCACATTACTAGAAATATTTGGTTCAAAGGATACATCATCATCACTGTCAGATACCAAGTCTATTACACTTTCACGCACACATGGTTGTTTACAAGGGATAAGAGTTTCTTCTTGCTTAATATCAACACAGAGAGGCCTTTTCAAGTTCCTTTCGTCAACGTTTCCTGGTTTCAGGGTTTTAAAGTTGTTTTCTTTGACTTGATTTTTGTCTATAACACTATTATCATTATTGGACTTAACCATACTATACTCATTGCTAACATAAGATTCATTTCTTGAATAACCATTATGTGTGTCACATTTTTCTTGTTTAATAATTACCTTTACTTCCGAAGATTTTGTAAGATTTTCTAAATTTTCAGAAATTGCACAAATTCTATTTGCAACACACTGATTCTTGTTTTGGTCTTTCTTAAAAAGAACATCAGATGAATCAAAAACATTATTATATAAAGGTGAATGTTCAATATTTTCCTTGATCAATTTAAAAACAAACTTATCATTTTCATGTATGTCTACTTGACCTATATTCCAGCCAATGCCAATTATAGCTGACTCTTCTAATTTAACTGTAGTGTTACAGTTAATTTTTTCATTATTGACATATGTGCCATTTGAACTCTGAAAATAAAGAGAAAACCAAATGTATTACAATAAATTATTCCCTTGCAGATAATAATAGTATTTTTACTTTTTAATCTTAAAGGATTGTGCAGTTGTATATTGTTCCGGTTTATTATTATGTTTACCTTTTGTTTAAGATATCAAATATTGATGAAAAAATTATGCATTATAAATACACATCTATTAATGAAACAATGTTTTAATGTATTAGTTCATAAGTTTTATTTAGAAAAAAATTTTGACCAAAATGCTGATTAGTGATGTCGTCTCCAGTAACAATTTTTTTTTTATTGGAAATTGCATTGTTCTTTTGAAAGTTCAATTCAAATGTGATTTTTATTGGAGAAACGATAATGCAAGTGTTTTTTAAACTCATTATTCATTACAAATTTATAAAAAATTGTACTTCATCCACCATGTGGATAGACCACCTACCTATAAGTCAGTAGGAAAATTCACCATCTCAGGACATTATTTCATATAAATTTTATTGCCATATTAAACGAGAATAATAAATAATAAACATAGTTTTTCAAAATAATATCCTAAAACTTTTTTCTATAGAAAGTTGCCTGTTTTTTTATTAAAATAAACAAAATCTTTATTCATATTTTCATAAAATTACTTTTCTTTGCCCAATTGAATTAAAATTCATTTTATTGACATTATTTCGAAAATTGTCATATTTCAAATGTATTCGGATATTTTTTTATTATTTACCAAGTAACAAAAACTAATAATTTTTGCTTTTCAGATGGTACAATAAATGGCCAATATTTTAAACAATAAATATTAGAGATCTGGGCCATGTCATAAATTTTGTTCTTGGAGGAAATAGCTTCAGAAATTATTTTGATATATTTGTAAGGGGGCAAAAGAAACCCATTTACAGCGGTAGCATAAGCAAATCTGACCTGATAAGAGATAATCTAAAATAATGTTAATCATGGTCTGATACTGTAGCTAAAACAGTTTTCTTAACCAACTCAACAATGGTTTAAAATATTGATTTACAAATTCATAAATATTATCATTTATTTTTAAACATGCATAATTTTTTATTAATGAACTTTTAATAATTAATGTCATCATTTTTTAAAATAAAATAATTTTAACATTCCCAGTTTTAATCTAGATGGTTTCTTCAGATAGAATACTATAGTCATTAATAGCGTTGACTCGAAACGTTCAATGAAATGGATAAAAGCAAACACGAAAAAGTAATTATTAAAAAATTTATATAAATTATTTAATATTTACTTTAATAATTTAATATTTGCTTTAATAATTTAATATAAATTATTTAATATTAATATAAAATATTAAAATAATTTAAGCTATACCAAAATGAGTTCAGTAATTGATATTTCGATGCCAACAGGGCTACATATATAAAACTTACTCGAATTGAGAGTTTAACAAATTCAATTCCACAAAGCTGATATAAAACAAAATAGAAAAATTAATAATTAAATAAAAAATATTTATATAAGCTAACATTGCCAAATAATTAAATGTATTACAAATTAAATTGACAAAAGCATCTTTACTGTATATTGTTAATCATTTAAGAGTTCCATTATGTTGCATGCAGCATCGACTTTGTCACTAAGTTTATGATAGATGTTGCTTGTTTGGACTAAGTGTCTATATTTATGCAAATTATTGACAAGTATGGATTTCAGTGTTTTTTTGTCGTACCTATATTTTTAGCGATAAAAAGTAATTTACATGCTCATCTCTAGGATGTGAGCTATCTCCTCAACAAACTCCATCAAATTGGGTCTGAAGTTTAGTTATGAAAAGATAATACACATATTTGTTCACTTGTTCAAAAGGGATTTAATTTTTTTATATAAGTAGTATAAAATCTCACCTTTAGGTCAATTATTGTTACTTTATTTCCTTCTACATGAATAGCACAGTGTTGCCGGGAAACAACTGTACTCGGTAAAGAAATGGTACTTTGTAAGGATCTTCCCACAGTACATTTACCGTTTGGTAAGGAATACTCTTTTTTATCCAAATTTTCACGAATTAGTTTCCACTGGATGCTCATAGTGTTTTTATGTATGATTTCGACTGTTGCTCCTTCAAATTTGAAATATGTCAAATGATACTTCAAATATATTTGTTATTAAAATATGTAAAAGGAAGAACTCGTATATTTGAAAGGGTTTTAGACCTTTCATAGAAATGACTCATTAAAAATAACACCATTGGCCAAAAAATCTGAATACACAAAATAACGCGCCTACTTAAATTTGACTTTAAGTTTCAACCACAGAACAATAGTAGACCAATTTCAAAAACTATTACTTTATGACATTGACAATACTAATATCCAAAGTTGCCAGCAAGCTTTAGGTAAAACTTACCTAAGACTGAAGGAAAAAAAAATATAATTACTGTTTTTTCGAACTGGTAAAAAATTATATTTTATACTTTTACCTTTATATTTTTAAAACATTTGGATATATATTAAAAAAACACACAAGAAGATTGCATGCAAATAAACGCCATGTGTTGTGCCATGCGAAAAATCATTTGTATATATGCTAATGTTAATTAATTAAGCTAGTGATGACTTTATCTAGTGATGACTATTTAGATTTTTGAAATCGTAGTTCGTTGGGGCGCTAGGATGAAGAGATCAGAAAGTATTTTAGTAAGTTACGGATGTTACGCACACTGACGTAAAATACAATAAACATAATTAAGAATGATAAACTTACAGAAGTTGTGTGCGTCAACGTAAGACATCATGAAGTTAGTTTCAAATAGGTGTTTATTTATTTCCCAGTTTCAAATATGCAATTATATTAGTGTTTACATAATATTAATTTTGATTTTCATGAAAGATCTAATCATTTTTTCTAACAAATATACTACTAAAAGAAATCGTGATAACTGAGAATGACAAGTACAGACAGTTAGTATAGATATTATAAGCTTTTAATTGCTTTCGTAAATATTTTTAGATACTTTCATTTGAAACTAATAGCTAGCAATATATGGCATATTTTTAAAATCATATTTATTAACGACGCAAAAAAGAGACTCACATCAGAGTTTCAATTGTATAATATATTGTATATGCTAATTATTTAGATTTAATGTTATTTATTTAAAATTTTATTGATAATATTTAATGTCGCCCATCTATCATTTTATTTAGTTCAAAATTTACTTAAAATGTTATTGACGCTAAAGAATAACTAAGTATAACTAAGAGGATAAAGTTTGAGAAGTTCTCACGTATATAAGAAAGTAGACACGTTGTTTTTTTCTTAGTTTGTTGTATCTATAAATACCAGCCGTCAATCGCCCTTCTCGCTTGACGTAAATTTATATTTAGTATTTTTTTTTTATAATTCAAATATGCCTGCGGTTTTGCTTTCGTGGACATAGAATGAATTCTTTCATTATCTTCCAATATAGACCTCGTTGCCGATCTTGATATTCACTTAGGTATTAATGATAGTGATAAAAGAATTCTATTTATTCTGCGACAAACATCCATTCAAACATAAAATAATAATAAATGACTCCTAAAATCTATAAGTGAAACCGAATTGAAAGGTTAATGTATCATACCTACAAATATGATCAGTCATTTTTATGTGATTGCGTGACAAAGAAAACAATTTTCATTGCATATTAGGTCGGGTGAAAAGTTTTTCGTATTTTAGAAGTTGCAGTAAAATCTCTTTGGTTGGCTGTGTGTATCTGGCTAGTTTTGTTACCATTCAATAGATGATATTTTAAAAAAAGAAAAATAAAAATGTTCCGCCATTTGGCTCTTGTTTTTTTGTCCAACAAAGTGAATCAATCTAATGTGGAAATTCGATACATTTGGAAGTTTTATTACAAAATAGGGAAAAATGAGACGCAAGCCGCGAAAATATAATTGTGACGTTCATAAATCTAATGCGATATCGGTAAGAGTAGGAATAAACTGGTTTAAGCGTTTATAGTCCAGTATTTTTGATGTCCAAGATGAATCTTGCTCTGGTTGACCTGTTACGGATAAAGTCGATGTCATTTTGGGAAAAGTCTCTACTTTTCCTAAAATGCTGATCTTGCTCTCAAGATCAGCTTTTTTTTTTTGTTTCCCTCTTGCGGCGAGGAGGAGGTAAAAAATTTCTATCCTGCACAAACTCGCGCCCGTACGCGTGGGGTAGTGTGGGACTGAAACCCACTAAAAAATTCCTCCTGAAAGTGAAGTAATTGGGTCGGCTATGCTATTTAGTCGGTCGAGACGAGTCGGATGACAAGTCAGACGACTTTGATAGCTATCGGTGCGGCCGGACGGCACATGCAGTGCCGACGGCGCGTGACATGCGCTATGGACGAAGCCTGGAAGTCGTCTCGGCATGGATGTCGCAGGAAACCGTCATGGGTCGGTTGCCTTCCCTCCTGCCTGGCCGGAGGCGGTTAGCGGCGGCCGGGTGGAGTAAGGGAGAAAGCAGGTCGATGACCTGACTAACGGATAGACCTACTCTAAGTCAGTCATGCGTGTCGTTGACGTCATTAAGGCTTTCAACTGCCGCTGTAAGAGCGTCAGGTGAATCGGTAAGTACGTTCCGTGGCCTACGGATAAGGTGGGTGGGATGCGGCGGTTGATAGTCAACCGCCGCGCGAAGGAGCGCATTGGGATGTGATCCCGCGATGTCGAAGAATCGCTTCGCTATTTGGAAATAGGCCAAGATCAGCATATTAGTTCTTACAACATATAGCTGAAGGGCTGGAAATTAACCGCAAAAAAATTTTGATCTATTTGAATAAAGCTGGATATACAAAAAAGTTCTACACTTGGGTACCACATGAGCTCACTGAAAGAAATGAATCGTGTACTCGTTTGCGATTCTCTATAGCAACGTAATGAAACGGAACCGTATTTGGAAAAATTGATCACTAATGATGAAAAATGGATCACTTATGACCAGAACGTGCGAAAAAGATCATGATGAAAAAGTAAACAAGTTCCATAGACTATAGCGAAATGTGGATTAACTCACAATAAGTTAATGCTATATATATGGTGGGATTGAAAGGGCATTATTCTTTATAAGCTTTTACCGTCGGGCAAAACCATCAATTCAGATTTCTACTGCCAACAGCTGATGAGATTTTAACTGGAATCGATCGACAGAAAGAGTGTGGTTTTTCACTTTGATAACGCCATTCCATATGTATGTTTAGCCAATCAGCTAATATTCAGAGAGTTTGGTTGGGAAGTGTTAATGTATCCACCATATAGCACTGACCTTGCATCCTCAGATTTTCGCCTGTTTCGCTCTCTTCAGAATTCTTTACTTAGTGTTATGTTAACATTAAAAGAAGACTGTCAAAATTACTTATTGCAGTTTTTTGATCAGAAGTCCCAAAATTTCTGTAGCAATGGGATTATGTCACTACCTACAAAATTGCAAAAAGTTGTTGAACAAAAGGGCATACATATATATATAAAATGAAAATAAAATATGATGAAAAATTGTCATGAATTTGTACATGAAATACGAAAAAACGTTTCCCTCGACCTTATATATATAATAGTTGTTACACATCCACTTCGCTTAACGTAAACTAATATTCAGCAATAATTTGTTATTATGATTCAGACTTGCCTTTTGTTTTACTCGCTTGTGCATAGAATGAATCCCTTCATTAGCCGTTCTTGCTGTCAATTCAGCTCCAAATTACGGTCCTGTTATTAATGTTTTGGTTCCATTGTTAGATCTGATCCTTATTCCAATAGCGGTATTGATGCTAACTTTGGTTTTCTTGGCAATGGATATTAGCAATAACAGATTACCATTTTTATGGTATTTATATATTTATTACATAAAAGTTGATTATATATTTATATCTTATTTGAGAACATAATTTATCTCTATGCTAAATTTCATTACAATCCGTCCAGCTGTCATCGTATGAGAAACATCCATTCAAACATACTTTTATTTTTCTTATCCTTCAATCTACAAATGGCTCCGCCTCGAATGGTCAAAGTGCTAATTACAATCTGTCATCTGCATATGATAAGCTGACGCATATGAGAAGCATAATACAAACAAACTTTTTCATTTTTTGTATTAAAAATAGACTATAACCATCTACAAAAAATTCCACGTCGAATGGTTAAATTCCCATTTACAACCCATGCAGGCACTAGCGAAAAACAACCATAAGGACATATTTTTATATTTTTCGTACTTAGTTTTTAATGTAAGCTACAATCCACTATTAGGTGCGCTAAGTCTATAATACCATAACAACGACCTTTTTGAGATTTAACTCAATCTTAATGTATGCTATTAGATTATAGAGGGAATCTTCTATCCCGCGCTGTAGCGTGAAGCCATACTGCGTCGCTTGCAGTCTCAGCCAACAAGTGCCATCGAAAATGCCCTACATACCCCTGGGGTTTTTCTAAGATGAAAAACTTTAAGTGCATTCTTTATATCAATTTTGTGAAAGTTTATTCCAAACCGATCTCCAAAAGCCTTTGATGGTTGAAGTTTCTCGTCCGATTGCCTTGTGACTTCCACATGATGTGAATCGTCTACATAGAGCAGGTCATTAAGTAAAAAAGGTTTCCGTTACGAAGATCACCGAATCGTCCGAACATAATACTTACCCTGGGTCAGTTTAAAATAATACATCTTGCCGGCTCATTCCTGTTCCTCTGATGACCCTATAAATGGCGTTTTCTTCATCCAATAGTCAAGGCTCTCTCCATCCAACAGCCAAGGCTCTTTCCATCCTACGCTGGGCAAAGCCGCTTCTAGATTGTAGTTTGAGTTTTGTTAAGTGCATTTTCATAAGTCTCCTTAGTTGTGACGTATTTATCAACGTTCATTATAATCACAAATAAGTATCAGTATATCCACCAATCACGTGCTTCCATCTGCTGGAGTTTGCATATCGGATGCGACGATACTTATTTCGTACATTTTCTTTTACGTCCTTGTTCTACTAGGGCAGTAGTAGTCTTCGCACTGAGATTATTTGTGGAATGGAAAAGTTTGTTGAATGCACTCAGGGAAATTTTCTACAATCGTTTAGATTTAGTTACACAAGTTTACAGATTTCACCCGCTCAACAGCTAGAGCAATATCTATTGCTGTTCTTAATTTCGGTCATTGAACCCTTGCAATATTGTAGAGTCGTGTATCAGAGAGAGGCCAAGTACCAGATTGCAAAGGGGGCAAACTTAACTGGGTCTGATGATGTTACTCTTCGAACCACTTGGCATTCTTTCGCTGTCTCTAGTAAGCTACTGCTTAAGGTGCATATAGTTACATCCACCATACTCTCGAAGAAGCGGTTCCTTCTATATACCTCACACGTAGGAATATTATCCTCTTTTACGTTCACCCCCAATCTTACAAGGCCGAGGAAGTCACGAAGGTCGTCGATCCGATTTCAAATTATGTCAAAGGCATCAGTGACCATCGATGTATATAGATAGATCTTTCAAAGAGAAAAGACAATCGAAAAAACAACTCCATATTTTATACGTGTATTTTGAGGCGAGGACTGTCGTTTCTATTTTTTGAGACTCCTTGATTGGTTTGTGTAGAAACTATAGTGATCGCCTCATCAGCACTAGAGACAATAACAGGATTTGTTTTTACCGGAAAATGAGCTTGGACACATAATATACAAAACCAATCTGATTTTTCAGACCAGTTTGGTTTTATGGGATCGTTTTATTTGTTGCAATGGGTCTATCTATATACATCTGTACCAATGGCTAGCAACGACTTTAGGAGAGACATACAAGATACTTCATAAAATGTCTGGAATATAAAATACATTTGGAAACGGTATTTGAAAAACAATGAAATTCGTATTTATAAAATAATTTTTGAAAATAACATGAGTTTTTAAGTGATGTATATTTTTATAACATATTTGTTCATCTACAATCAACTAGAAGATCTTTAAGGTTTTATTTGAGATTTCATAAAGTGTTTCAAATATTTGATCACTCGTTTTTATTCAAAGAAGAATCGCTTCACAATAAGGAAACAAACAGGTGTTATATATATGTATTAAAAATATTTTTTTGAATGTAATACGCCATATTAAAAAAAAATATAAAAAACCCTTGACACTGCAAGTCATCCCTGAAACTTCCCGTTATGATATTTATTGATGTATGTTTGAGCTCTTTGAGCTAGAAATATTGTCTATAAGTTTTTGAGCTTTATGGGTTCAAAAATTTGAAAGATGTTTGACCCTGTAAGCCATTCTCGAAACTTCTAACTACTTTTAAGCTCAAAGTATTCATAAATAAAGGAGCAGTAAATTGTTGAGATCAACGATGAAATGATCGATTTTAGAGCTTTTTCGAGCTCTCCAAGCTAAAAAAACATAGTTCTAATATGTTTGAGGTCTTCAAGTTCTTCAAACCTACACAATATTTTAAAAAAGCTTTCTTTTTTAATTTTTAAACTACGAATAACTTTCTATTCATTTGTGTTGTTTGATTTACGGAATCCGATACAGTTTTAAAAAGAAAAAGGTGACGGAGTACCAGAGATTAATCCAAAAAAGGATTTCACGTTATGTTGGAAAACACTTTCTTTTTTTAATTTTTCGTTAATAATATCTCGATATCTCTCGAAATAACCAACCCATTTTTGTACAATTTTTAACGATATTCGGAATTTTTCAAACTGAAGAGATGATTACATTATGAAACTTATTGCTAGAGTTACTTAAAGATATCCTAAAAAACACCTTTTTCAACATACTCATATATACTAGGGTGTTTCAAAAAAACAAAAAATTTTTTTCTTCTTCTGGTATTGAAAAGTTGAAAGTACATAAAAGAAACAAAAATTTTGGCACTAATTAGAGCCCTTAATATTGATATTAAGGTTTGCCTGTATTCATTTGTTTTTTTTTCCATTTAAATAACACAGGAAATTTTTTTTCTTATTTTTGAATTTTGATTACTTTAAACTGGTTCATTTGCTCGGTACCAAAACTTCAGGTCTTATTAAATAAAGATCTTAGTGACTTTGTATCTAAGAGTTCGGTGAAGATGTTTGAATTGTTTGATTTATCATATGATTTCTTAGATGAAGATGTTACTCTCTGGCCTGAGAATCAAAATTTCTTAGAAAACCTGGAGTATTTTAAGAAGCTTCAAGTTGTAAATGATGTAGCAGAACGTGGTGTGGCATTGATAGAACAGTATAATCGTTGCTTAACAAAGATGAAGAACAACTCAATATTTGTTGCAAGTAGTCACAGAGCACAGAAAATAATATCCGATTGTAATAAATCTAATTTTGTGACACCGTAATATTTTAAAGTCAACAAAAATTATTATAATTTGTATATATTGTTGTTTATTATAAAGAATTAATTGTTTAAGAAATTTTGTTACTGAGTGAAAAATAAAATTAATTTGTTATAGAAAAACCAAAATTTATTTATAGAATTTTTTTATCTTTATATTTACGTATTCGTGCTTTTGCATGTTACATATTGAATTAATTGGCAAAAATAAATAACAGTTTCAATTTAAAGGAATTGAAGTGATTTTAGATAAAACATAGAATAAAAATAACAAAAGATATTTTTAAAGTTTTAATAGAAAAAATGTGAAATTTTGATTAGTATTATTTTCAATCGCGAATATCTCTGAAGCGGTTGCTCTGACGAGCTTTGACCTTCAGGTCTTTTTTGTAGAGCGTTGAATTTCCTATAAGACCTGAAGTTTTGGTACCGAGCAAATGAACCAGTTTAAAGTAATCAAAATTCAAAAATAAGAAAAAAAATTTCCTGTGTTATTTAAATGGAAAAAAAACAAATGAATAGAGGCAAACCTTAATATCAATATTAAGGGCTCTAATTAGTGCCAAAATTTTTGTTTTTTTATGTACTTTCAACTTTTCAATACCAGAAGAAAAAAAAATTTTTTTTGTTTTTTTGAAACATCCTAATATATACATATATATACATACAGACCTCACTTGAAAATTTGTCGAAATAGATTCCTAGTACCCTAAAACATCAAAATCTGTTGAAAATTCTATTTTGGAAAATCGGACTGAATAGCGTAACTTTTTAATTTCAGTAAAACTTTGGATTTTTGTAGCAGGAAGTTGAAATACGCTATTTTTTATATTACAGCTATAATGTCTTTCGAATTTGACCTATTTTACGGTATTCAACGCAGTTGAATAAGCAAAAAAATATGACCGAGTACCAAACATAAATCCATCAAGAATTTCACGTTATTAAAAAAAAAACCCTCTTTTTTCGAATTTTTGGTTAACAATATCTCTCAAATGAATCAACCAATTTTAATGCAGTTTACACCATTGTCGGGTTTGTTTTTTTAAGGAAAATAGCTAGCATGATAATTTGAAATTTATTGACGGAGTAGTTTAATACATATTTTGTAAAAAACGCTTTTAGTTAAATTTTTCTCCAAAAATATTTCTTGAATAAATCATTCGATTTTCGTGAACTTGACAATGACTGACGTTGTTTTTTAAGGAAAACAACTGAATAGATTTAGGAATATATCGTCATCTAGAGTATTTTACAAAATATTATAAAATGTGCAGATGACGTGGCCGTAGCGATAGTTGCCAAGCATCTTGATGACATAAACCTCGTGTTAGACATCAACTTCGAGAAAGTTGACCGGTGGATGAAAACGGTGAACCTGCAATTAGCACAACACAAGACCGCGGTAGTTCTTATCACTAGCAGGAAACAGGCAGAAACCATCACGCTCAGAGTCGGAAAGCATGAAGTTACATTACAACCGTTCATTCGATATCTGGGAGTAATGATCGATGCCCGACTCAATTTCAAGCAGCAGGTCGAGCATGTAAGCGCTAAAGCCTCTGTAGTGAGGGCAAGTTTATTACGATTAATGTCCAATGTCGGAGGTCAGGATCGGGACAGGGATGCTGTAGAGCATATCTTCATCGTTTCAAACACGACGACTCTCCAGAGTGCGCGTACTGTCTCGGACTTTCTGAAGACGCGGAATACGTGTTCTTTGCCTATCCTCGTTTCAGTTCACCACGAAGTGCCCTAGAGACCGTCCTTTATTCAGAAAAATTAGCAGAAGCTATGCTTTCATTAAAGACAGCTTGGAACGCGACCAGTACATTCGCGAGGAAGGTACTACAAGATCTTCGTTCCACCGAAAGGAAGAGAGCTAATAAATAATGTAGGCTAGAAGAAAAGAAGTAGTGACTTCAACTATCTGAATGAAGAATAGCAACTAGATCCTCTCCCCGTAAAGTAATGCTTAACGGCGGTGCCGCGGGGAATGGAGGGCGGAGAAAGTGGAGGTTTTCAGTCGGTATTAAATACCCGAGTCAACATACCAGACCACAAAACTAGTCATTAATACGTAAAAGTATTTTCTAAAATAAAAAAAAATACCACACACACGCATGCCCGCACGCACGCACGCACAACCCAAAACCCACCGACTCACCAATGTTTATTTTGAATTATATATTAGCGAAATTTGTTTGACATTTTAAAGTTAAATTTAAGTACATTTCGATGATATATATTCTATTATCTAATAATGATATATTATATAATTATTTAACGGTTCTTGTGCACTGAAAGATTTGGAAATGCGTTTATACAAGTTTGTAGTATTTGTAAAATATACTTCTGAACCATTCGATTATTTGATGCTTATAATTGATTTATATTCTTAAATGGGTACAAAATAATATCATGTGTCAATAAACATAATATCAGAGATATTTTAACCTCAGTCGACGAAATATCTGTATGACAATGGCGGCATATCTATCACATCAATCCCTAGCGGCTACAAATTTACGTCTTTTAATGTTAAAATCAAAGACACGAATTCATTTTTATCTACCGTGTTTATTTTGACATTTAAGTGTAAAACGATTAAATATTTAGCAAAATGCGATCTGTCTGATTTATTATTTTTAAAGATGATGACTGTATTTTCTTACCTAAATGTAACCAGAGTACTAGGGACACACCAAGAACCAATATCACTATGCCACAGGGTATTGTATTCCTCAACGAAATCTTGTTGTTTATATTCTGGATCATTTTCGAATGTTAGTGTAATTAATAAATGAATGAAATGAGCACAACCGAGCATATTAGTAGGTACGTGATGGTGATATGTCGACGAAACTAGCCACGGAATTTTAAGCTAGGTTGCTCTCAGAAGCCGAAAAGAGTAAACAATTATAAAGCAATCTTGTATATTCACAAAATTATAGGAACCAGTGATATTTAAGTAATGCCTTATCACCTATTTAGTAATACGGAATACAGTGCAATAATGCAATCGCTTCTTCAAAACCACTCATGGCTTGTATCATAACAAAAGATTGATCGAGTAGTTGTTCATCGTTCTGTTGTGAGCAGTACTGCAAAGTGACACAGACATATATCTACACACAGTCAAGAAGGGATAGTCGTCAGCGAGGCTACTTTGAAAATATTGGAAAATCTAATACTGAATCCAAATAATAAGAAAAATAATTTCCAGAAAGACAACGGGAAGTTGTTCTAAACGCATTAGGATTTTATTTTGTCGCGGACCAAGCGACAAATAAAGTCGTAAATACTTATTACGGTCAAAGATCGATCGACATGACATTCTTGCGGTCGGGGCTCGATCTAAGCGGGGGCAAGCACGACTAATGCCCGGAATGGTAGAAATGAGGGGCGGCAAAATTGGCGGTGGTTTGCGGCTACCAAGGAAAATATGAAAAACGGTTGCCCCTGTAGGCCAACCTTAAAACCTACCGCTATGCATCTATAGATGTATTTTTGACCTCCTCGAGTTTAAGTTCTGTATATATACATGTATATATATTTAAATATGTCTGTAAGTTTATGAGCGTTTCGAACTTAAAAATTCGAAATACTGTTGACCCTGAAATTTCTTGTTACTTTCGAGCTCTAAGCGTTCAAAAATATGCTTAGCAAAAGATTAATGAGCTCTTTGAGCGCAAGAAACCCCCTTAGTGCTGTTTCCGGTTTTCCGATCTCAAAAATACGGTTTTAGTGCATTTGAAACTCTACAAGCTTTAGAAAGAGACGTTATATTTTTTTAAATTTTCAAAGACGATATCTTTCGAAAGTGGTGTTCGATTTCAATCTGAATTACGGAATTCGGGTCAGCTTTTTTAGCAGAACAAGTTAACCGTATGCCACATACCAATTTAATAAGAACTTTATATATTAATTTGGAAAAAAACACTATTTTGTGAATTTTTCGTGAAGTGTATCTCTCGAAGGAACCAACTGATTTTGATACGATTTGCGACAATCGATGTTGTGTTTTGAGCAGAAGACCTGATTAGGTTTTAAACTTTATCTATTGAGGCGCTTAAAAAATATTTAATTTTTTTGCGAATATTTGTTAATGATATCTATCAAACCAATCAACTGATTTTGGTGCAGTTTATAATAACCGACGTTGTTTTTTGAGTAAATGATGTAATTAGAATTTGAAAATGTCAATCTATATACGGCTGATAAAATTGATAAAGGATCAGCTCTTTTTGGAGAAAACAACGGATTAGATTTTGGTATCGACCGGGAAAGTAGTCTAAGAGTTACACAAGCGAGATAAGTTTAAATTTAGAGGATCTTATTTTACCTAAGTATCTATTTTTATATAAGACAACCCACTCTAAATTGAATGGCGTGAGTATTTTCCGACCACTATGACAGATTTTTCTACAACATGAGAAGACATGTTTGTTTTGCAAAATAGAACTTATTTAAAAGTTTTATTCTTATAACATTAAAAAAAAGAATCTTACAAAACAATTATAGAGTGCATTTTAATGAAATTAAACAGATCTAGGCTTTTCACATGAAACTTGCCCTCTATCAGACGTTCGCCTGCAACATGTGTTAACATCCGGCATGCGACCCGCCGCTGACGCTCGAATCTATTCTTCTACTATGATCCCTTTCCCACAAATTGGATATTGACCTTGCAGGAAGTATAAGTCGAGTGAACTCCTCACGGATACCGCAAACTGCGTTTCGATCGGTTAGTTTGTCCAAAAGTTATGGGAGTTACGGGACGCATATACAACTTTCCAATTTTATGAAAATCTATCTATTTTCATGGCGGTAAGTTAAAAAATATCTTTAGATTAGTAGCGGCGGACATAAGTCATTCGCAGGATCATGTTGGTTTTGCACTTGTTAGTTTTAGGAATGTTAACAATTTATTATGACGAGGTTCTGGCGTATACGTAATCATGGAGAATTATATCACTGTTTATTACCCATATAATAAGAATCCCATTTTTTTGTCTATGTATTATATTGAAATAAATAAATTATGAAACGATTTCTTTCAATTTCTTGATATGGATTTCCAAGAATTTTCTTTGAATTAAATTTGACGGGTTGTATCAACTTTTGTATATATAGTCAGATTTCGCCCAACGTGAAAGGTATGAAATCAAACTTTTGTTATATCTGGGGAGCAAACGGAACCGATTTCTTTCAAGCTAGTAAGTCCTGTAAAGCTTATTGCGTAACATTTGTTTGTATGTTTGTGTACAAAAACTATTGAATGCATCTCGATTAAACTAGTCCTTAGGGTTGAAAATACTAGTTATGTTATACCATTGATCTTCTTATCAATGTTCTTTCTTGTTCAACTTGGGCATAGATCTTAACACAATCCGGTATTAGCCACAACAATCTTTGTAAAGACAATGTAGTAAGGTGGATAGAATAGTTATAGTCTAAGAGCTACCAACGTCGGGAAAACAAGAATTTCAGGTCAGCTGATTTATTGATATGTCGTCTCTCTTGCTCTTTGGGTTAGGGTCTGGGCTGTCTGGCCGGCGGTGGCGGTTGCGTTTACCTGTGCGCATCCTATCTGTACAGGTAATGATACTAACTTTTAAAATCATTTTAAGAAGGTTCATTTTTAATATTTTAACTTTAGATAAGCTTAACAAACATCCATCTCTTATTGCCAGACATTTTGTCATTGCTAAGAATGAGCCAGACGCCAATTTTGATTTATTTTTTGAATTAAAAATTCAAAGTATTTCAGTTTGCCTGTAATTTTAATATTATGTTGTTTAAGTATGAAAAGACCTGAAATTAATTTGCCAGACACTAATTCTGTGTCAAAATGTCAAAAATGTGTCGCAATGATTGTCAGATCTCTTATTGCCAGACATTTTTGTCGCAATGACAAAAATGTCTGGCAATAAGAGATGGATGTTTGTTAAGCTTATCTAAAGTTAAAATATTAAAAATGAACCATCTTAAAATGATTTTAAAAGTTAGTATCATTACCTGTACAGATAGGATGCGCACAGGTAAACGCAACCGCCACCGCCGGCCAGACAGCCCAGACCCTAACCCAAAGAGCAAGAGAGACGACATATCAATAAATCAGCTGACCTGAAATTCTTGTTTTCCCGACGTTGCTAGCTCTTATACTATTAGTTAGTTAGTTGAAATAGGTAGTTAATAAAACATATTTGTAAAGACAATGTAGTAAAGTGGATAGAATAGTTAGTTAGTTAAGATAGGTAGTTAATAAAATGTGATTTAAATTTTTAGACACTTTTCTGTCGTTATAATAAATCACACAACAACTGATAAATGGAATTTATCGGTTGTAAATTTGCAATCGCGAAAAATGACAATACTAATGATATTAGAAAAGCGTATATTTTCGTAGTTTCAATGAAAAGCCAATCTTCAGAATAAAAAGCGATGAAAAGCGAGCTTTGTGCGCGAAAATTGGCGGCGCGGGGCGGAGCGGCGCAAATAAACGGTAGCGCAGGGCGCGCAGTCAGTTCGCGCCCGCCCGCTGCCGTTGGCATGTCGGTCGCTGCCCGCCGCCCGCCGCGCCGCGCCCGCTAGCCGACCGCCCGATCACCGCCGGATTCGATCGGCGAGCGCGCGCCCTCGCCGCGTCCCTCCGGTGCGAGTTCCCGTCGATACCCCAGTGCTAGTGCCCAGTGATCGAACACCGGAGCCCTCGAAGCCTCAGCCCGGCAGCCTCGGTGACATGCTTCGGCCGCGGCGGTGAGGGCGGCGACACGTGGTGCCGGGATCGATCGCGGACGTCCCGCCGCGGGTGCACTCTCGCATCCGAGATCTATCGCAGAGGTAAACAGGCCATCGTTCATTCATAAATTTCACGGGGAAATAGTTTTGTACCTCAGCATAACAGTCGTAAATGTGCTTGAGAGTGTCATTCGCGAGTGGTAATTAATTCTATATTATTTTATAATTTATTTAGAACATATATTGTAATAATAAATTATTGCCAAAAAATGTATTGTCACAGAAATATCGGGAGTGTCATTTGCGAGTGGTAGATTTATTAATTCTATATTTTTATACTTATTTATGCTAAGTATAATATGATAATAAAGTATGGCCTAAACTTGATCGTCACAGAAATATCCAGAGCGTCATTAACGAGTAGTATATTTTTTTCGCAACGTTTATTAAATCTATTGACATAGACTTAAAGAATGTGTTAAAAAAAATACAGTATCATAATAAAGTATGACTCGAAGTGAATTGTCACAAAAATATACACAATTCTATAAAAGAAAGGTTATATTGAAATAATTTACGGGTAGAAACTTACGGCTGATTGAATTTTTGCAATACCTTAGAATCGATAATTACAAACACTTATTTTATCAGTCAGTCTGACAAAATAATCTTTGTGTACATTTAGTAGGCGCATAAAGTGTATTATTTTATTACATTATCGCTTTAAATTAATGGTTATTTGTATTGTCGGAGAGTTATATAAAAAATATAATAAGTTTTGCACATAAATAACAGAAAGCATATCTTTTAATAATTATTCGCTTCGGAGTGTAGTAGACTTTAATAATTGTTTAAAAATATGATGGTGCTGTCAGTAATATTTTGAATAAAACGTTTTTAAAATCAACTGGGTATGTTAAAAATCGTGTCTCGTTACCTGTTGATCTCGACATTACTAGACTGAGTGTTAATTGTTGCTAAACACAGTTTTTTTTGTTATATTTTGAATAAATGGCATTGTGAGCGTTATCTATATTCTCATGAAAATACAGGAAACCACACTCTGCTCTACTTTGTGAGAGTTGTAGTGATGTTAACCAGATGTCGTAGGTTGATAGTGGTGCTTTGTGATAAAAGCCATCCTATGGTGATTAAAATGGCGGTAATTGTACACATTCTAAAATTTAAGTAGTAATTCTTACTGAAATAAGTGAAAGCATCACACTGCTTTCATCTTCACATAACAATAATTCACTAACTACTTTGATATAATTTTTATCGTGCTAAACGAAAATAATAGTTCTGAAATTACAATTACAGATGTAGAATGGATTTTTTCTTCTTTTGTATCGATCGATGTCAATTTAATTTTTGATTCCAACCCCAATCACAATCTGATTTTGTCCTTACACTCGTTTTAGACCTGTCTCATTCTCAATTTCGGTATCCGTCTCGCTTTCAATTCCGATTCCGCTACCAGTCACAGTTCCAGTTTGAACGAAGCCGGAGGTCAGTATCAAAATAAAATATAGGCAATATTACTTGAGGATAGTGTATCGTTCTATGAGTAAAATATTTTTAATCGGTGCAGTAGTTTGGTTCAATTCTAATAGGTACAATACATGAAACATGAAACATTCCGATCACACTTTAAGTCTCGATCCTGCCTCTACACTCGATTTCGACCCCAGTCCCGTTCTCAATTTCGGTCCCGGATCGGCTTTTCATTCTGGTTCTCGTCCCTTTCTTAATTTTACTCCTAGTCTAAGCGTTCAAATCCGACTCCGTTACCATTGCCATTTCCGATTTGAACAAACGGGGGCAAAAACTACTATCAAAATAAAAGAGTAGCTTGCTACGAGTTAAAAAATTATCGAAATTATCTAAAGAATATAAACTCATGGATGCGGCCGGGGGTAAATGTTAGCAGTCTAATTTTCTCAAGAATAGTGCAAATATCTATCAGTGAAAGAATTTGGTTCATTAGTTTGGTTTAGCAGTACAAATACACGGACAAATGCTAGTTTTTTTTTTAGAAATATTCTTCGGCATGCGTACAATATTTCACTAAAGTTTCACCATAATCAGATCAATAAATTAGCCTCGCATAGAGAACAAATATACTTACAATTATATATGTGTGTGTGTGTGTGTGTGTGTGTATAGCTTTAGCTCGAGGCTCCTCCCCCCTTGTGAACATAAAACGATTTCTTACATTTTTTGCATTGACCGAGGACGCCGTATCCGTCATGATTGCGATCTCGCTTCTCATCCATTTTTGATTTTGTCTCGATTTAATACCGATTCCGGTGTTGATTCTCAATCTGAATTCCGGTTCCACTTTTGATTCCATTCTAATAAATTATCCCATTTTGAAGGATATTTTAACACAGGATCCCTAAAAATTATCGCCATGAAAAGTACCCTAAGTGTAGTCCAGTAAGCTATTTTACCTTCCCGTGACAGTCGTACAGTGATCTATCTGTTCAGCCGTTCTGAAGATACCTCGAACAAATAGACAGACAGATACAAAGGGCTATTCCCTTCATATAAACCTTGTCCTGATAATAACGAATACAACAAAAAAAGAATTATGCAATATAGTGCAGTCGTTCAGAAGTGATGCGCGTACGTACATTTCGAGGATTCATTTTCATTTATATAGATAGAGCCATTATCCGCCCGCTTCGCAGAGCGTAAACTAACATTCAGCAAAAGTATTTTTTTTTATGATTCAAATATGCCCATGGTTTCACTCACGTGTGCATAGCATGAATACCTTTATTCTTAATATTAGCCGTTCTCGCTGTCAATTCTACTCTCGATCAAAGTTCTATTATGGATATCAATTCTGGGTCCACTGTCAGATGCGATTCCCGTCCCGACATTCCAATAATGGTCTTATTTGTTTGGTCTTTCCTTGGTCACAGATTTCAGTAACAACAGATTACCGTTTTTAATGATATTTATACGTTTTTTACATAAACGATAATCTATGATAATAAGTTAATAAATAAATATACATTTACTTTCATTAAATTATAAATAACCTATGTCCAACGAGAATCTCTTCTACCTGTGAAACTTGTGTCGAAAATATCTACACAAATATTGAACCACAGGAGAAATGTATTATTCATAATTTACAATCAGACCACAGCTGCCAATTTGCGTCTTTTAGAATACTGTTTAGTAAAACCTTAAAAAAGAAACATAGTCTGTGTGCCTGTGAATGAAAAACGCATACTTCAATTTAGAGAAAATGCCATACAAGGAATTCCAGAACTTCAATGCTGTGATGATTCCAATGAACGTTTCACGTGATAAAAACAATGATAATGTATTTATAACCAGAAATGTTAAAATAAATGAATCATGTGCGAATCCGGCAACAGTGAGAATTCTTAAGAGCAGAAGGATATTGTATGAGCTTTACGACGAAAGGACATTGAATAATAGTGAGAGCTTTGCTGAATATGTAAAAAAATATTCAAAATTTTTTAAGCGTGTTTGCGTCGCGTCTAAAGCCAAGCACATAAATAACAAAATAAAAAAATAGCAATAATATTATGTAAACATTATTGCTTGTTAAGGATGTTAATGAGATAGTACTATTTGCAGATGACAGTTCTTTGTTACGAGTATTCAAAGGTAAAAGACCACAGCTCGCTTATGACGTAGTGAACAATGCTATCTCTAAAGTAGATAGTTTATTGCAAATAACCTACTTCTTAATGAAACGATAACAAAATGTATAAAATTCTCACTTCCACACATAAGATATGGATCCGGAACTATTTCAGTACGTAACCAAGAATTGAAGTTTATTAATGCTACCGTGTTCCTAGGAATTACTCTAGATAACAGACTTAGCTCTACCGCCTATGCAGTCAAAAAAATAAGAAATTTAACAGATTTCGAAACTGCTAGATTTTGACTGTTTCTGTGGTCTGATCATTGTATGACACTTTGCTCTGAGGACATACCGCAGATATCCATAGAATATTTGTGCTGCACAAGCAGATCGTTTGTGCGATTTACAAGCTCGGACCTCGTGTATCTCTTAAAAATACGTTTAAAGATATCGGAATCTTAATTTGAGCATCCTAATTCATTTATGAAAATTTAAAGGAAACGGTGATCGACATAAACTCAATACCAGAAATAAAAATAAACTGAGTTTACATGTTAATCGATTATGCAAAGACACAGATTAATTTAGAGGGCTCTGTGTGCGCATGTTCAATGGGGTCCCTGTTTATATGCAAGATTTGAGAGTATTATTAAACAATCATTTAGTAAAAAGGTGTATTACACAATTTGCGTACATTTAGAAGACAAATATCCATGGGCATAAGCGACACAACTTCTTACCAGGCTGTTTCGTTAATTAATGCTTTTGTACTTATTTGTTTTGGCTATGCATGATGAAATTGGAAAAGAGCTACCCTTAAATTTCTTGCTCGTCCTTTTTGAGGGAAAACTGCTTTCGAACGAGCGGTAAAGAATAAATTCGCAAAAAATTATGACTTTTTGAATTTTAACCCTTTACAAAAGGTTCCGCGTCGAACGGTCAAAGTCCCAATTACAATCCGTGCACGCGTCAGCATTTAATAAGCGTCCATACAAACATATTTTTACATTTTCTATATTATAAATGGCCTATAACCAGTGGCGTAGCTAGCGTGGATGGCGCCTGGGGCGGATATCGTAATGTAACCCCCCAAAAAAAAAACAAGTAGCAGTTACGCAATCTCCTATGGTTTTACGAATTTTAATACGTGGCAGAACTGATGTATGGTTAAGATTCTTTTACAATTTACAATTCACGATCGGGTGAACTCGGATGTCACCCCTAAATGGATGGCACCCGGTGCGGCCCCCCCCCCAGCTATAACACCACTGTATATAAGTACAAACGATTCCGCATCGAATGGTTGCAGTCTCATACTGATACGATCAGTAATTATATATATATATAACAGATAATCTCATACACGTATTTTCATGCTATACAAAACCACGAATTAATATTAAGGATTATAGATGGTTGTAAAATTATAATCTCCAGTTTGTTTATGTGGTTGACCTCATGATATAGAAAATTTTATAACGTAATTTCAATGTTGTGAATAATTATTTAGTGTTTAAACAAAGTGTAGTCGTCAGTACTATGAGTAAGGTTTCGCACGGGAGCACTAGGACTGCCTGGTAATTTCCGGCATTTAAGTTTAATTAAAAAATGATTAAAAAATATTGCAGTTAGGTTTCATTAAACATGAAACTTAATTAAAGTTGACTTGTTGCATTTTTTCTCATAGTGTTAACAGTATTGATAAGAAATCCACTACCGATTGTCTTTTTTCATAATAAGTTTTGTATTTAAAAAACATTATTATTTTATTTTATTGATTAGTCGGCAAATATTTCAACACAAATTTACAAACTATCAGTTATAATTGTAAGAGAAATATATGACGTGCAAACCAGTTGTCAAAAGAAAAAAAAAATGCGTTATGTATTTATAGAATAATCAGTTTGAGTAGTTGTTTCATATGTACGCGGAAATTATCTTTAATCTTCCCTACTTTTCGATATAGATTCAGATTTCCACCTTAATGGATCTTTTAATAATATAATAAAATTTGGTTGCCTGTAAAGTCGGTATACGGGCGAAAGTTTTACGTGACAACGACTTTGAATGGTAAAATCATTTTAATGTGAATATTCATTCGTATAGTAGGAAGAAGGATGAAATAATAGTAACAATTTAAAACATTTATTTATACAAAGAATTATATTTAAAACATTAATTTATACAAAGAATCTCGCACTGAATTTCATATTAACAAAATTTTATTTTTACCTTTACACATACATACGTATTTATATACAAATATACATACAATAACTTGCAATACATTTGCAAGCTATGCACTAATTCTCTAGTGCTGCGCGCGCGGCAGACCGATCATAGTTGAGTGGGAGAGAGACGCAAGGCATTCGGCCTCTCTCGTTCGGTGACTCATCGTTACGTTACCGAGCGTTACACTTTTCATAAGTGACTCCCAGCCGCAACCTAATTTAAGACGTTGTCACGTCAATAAAAATAGAAACTCACGCCTATTTCTCAGAAGGGTAGACAGAGACTATCAGATTTTCACATGGTGCGATCTTTGCCTATCCCTTTTGCTTCACTGACATCCATCAATCTTTTCGTGCAAGCTCGTCGGTTTCGGGCGCTTAAAATTTGGCCCCTTTTTTAATATGCCACCAATATGGTCTGCATAGGATTTTCTAGGGCGACCGTTGCCGACATTTCCATCACACACATTCGCTCTATAGATTTGTTTTCTCAGTCTACTTTCATTCATCCTTCCCAGATGGCCAAACCACCGCAACATACCTTTTTCTACTCTAGTCACGACACCTTCCTTCAAACCTCACCGCTCTCTGACATCATTGTTTCTACATCTATCTTTCTGAGACGCTTCGCACGAATCTTTCAAGTGTGAAATAGAAAGTAGAAACTAAATATAGATTATGGTGATTTTGACGAATTCTCGAAAAGGTCCATAGTCTGACAAGCCTAATGACCCTGTGATTTACGACGTTACGGCCATGAACGTAAAAAAGACAGAGTATGAGTTAAGAAAAAGCCGAAACATTCCAATGCGGGTAGGTTAAGTGTCCGCGAGTGGATGAAAGACTGACATATAAAAACTTTACATAACTTTTTCCTAAATTCTTTGAAAAAATGAAATACTATTATTACGATAAAATTTTGGACAGCTACCGTTGCTTTTTGAAGTTGACTTCATGAATAAGAATCGAAAAGTACTTAACACGATGTCAAACTGAGTCTGAGGAAGTTGACAATGTAATGACAGTCGACAGATTTATTTCGCGTGAATGTGTGTTAATGGCTTGTTCGTGTTATAATGAGTTGATTTACTTCTGGGGATGTATTATTTACGATACGTTATCTGTATATTACTTACTCATTTTTTGTTCATAGTTACAACATGATTAATATTCAAGAAAATAAGCCTTTAAATCGAAATTGGAGATAAAAACTTCAATTTTACTATTCACATTCTTATAGGAAATTGGACGCCCTACAAAAAAAGCAAATGTTAGATTTTCAATAAATCCACTCCTTCAGAAGTTATTGTAAATTTAGAGTTAAAATTGTGATTTTTTTGAAATTATTTTGCAATTTTATAGCGAAATTATCAAATTTTTCAAAGAACTTACTGAGCCTTTTTGACGAACTTCTAATTTCTTATCAATTATTTTACCTAATTTTTCAAAATTCTTATACTTCGTAGTTATAATATTTGTATATTATCGTGATAAGCGATTTCGTAAACTGCAAAATTTCGTATTCAATATAATTAATGATATCTTTTGAAGTAAATTTCTTATGAATAAATATTAGAAAATTGTTTAGCTTTTTTATTTCGATTATTAAAATGAAGATAAAAAACAAAAATGGTAACCGTTAAAAATCAAATACAAATTTGACAACAAACAAAATACGGGTTTTGAGATAGTGCCATTTTGAAACAAAGTTTGCATTAAGTGTCATATTATATTTGTCACTGTTTGCGGATCGAACTCAAGGGTCAATGGACAAAAGTATTTTGAGCTTGGGCGAAATGCCTACCTTTAACGAAATGTATATTAATAATAGTCCATTTTTATTAAGAAAAATAGTGAAAGTATGCTATCAGTAAATACTTTTTATCTGAAAACTAATATGTTCTAATCGTTATCTTATATTCGGTAGTAAGTTCATTTTAGTTGTTGTCACAATGAAATAACAACATTCAAAGACGTGAATATAATAATTAAATACAAATTCTAGACAATGCGACAACCGAAAAAAATAAAGTAATATAGTATACTAATATAATAAATAATATAAATGTGAAAAGATAGGTTATCTGTTCATTTAAATAAACTCGTGTATGACGAATTAAATTACGTCTGTGAGATGTAAAACTTTAGGTATATATATATATATATATATATATATATATATATATATACTATAAACTATATATATAGCTGCTTTGTGACCTAAAAATTCTTTAATTATTTCAGTTTTACTTTGACTACATTTTATCTTTGATTTTGTGCCTTCACGGGATGCAAAATACTTACTTCGGTGAATTCCGAAAATTTCCTAGATTTATTGTTGTTTGTTTTTCCCCGTGGGTAGTGAAATACTTTTTTTTGTAAATCAAATCAAATATAGTTTTAGGCGATACAATTACACTTGAAATACATCGTCACGAATTGTTTTCGACATTAACATATACACCTGTACAATTCTGAATGTTGTTATATTTTGTTATTACTCCTATATATATTATAAATGAGGTTTCTTGTTTTTGTAATTACTATACAACGGGGACATCCACATTAATGGTGGCTGTCCAACTCAATATTTTCGATTTTGCCGCTAGTCGGCGCAGGTAGCAAGTCGTTTTAATGCAACTAGCTAATGTACTAATCGAATTAGAGTCAAGGAATCGGCGACTACGATTTTTTCAGTAGGGGCAGTAAGTTGATAGTGGCGTCCCCTCTCTCCAGTGCTTGAGATAAATTGTCAAAAAAAAAACTTATAAACTGCCATTTTTTATGATTTTTATAATCAGAATAACAAGAAGACTTTAATAAATTTGCACTCTTTATTATCTATTAACTAATAATTTTTTCATTAAATTGTATATAGGAAATATATCATAACAATTCGTGTTGTGATATATTTTCTGTATACACTCTCTTGACCAGTCATTTTTGATTTTTGAACTTTTCAAAGTTAATAGGCGAAGCTCCAATGCTATATACCATTATTTAAATTAAAAATCCCGCTATGACGTTGTCAGCAATGTGCTGCACTGTAGCTGCTCGCAGCGTATTTAACCCTAAAGCGTGTTCTCAAAGCCAACTGGGCGTTTTAAAATCAAATAAATAATTGATAGAACAACGTGAGTTAGATACTAGGCGCTTTGTGAATAAGTTATTATATTATGATTCCTTCTAAAACTACGCCCCCTCCAGATCCGGGGCTGCAAGGAATATTTGTTTTTACAGCTTTCGCGTTATTTTTCTCTTCTGCTAAATACTCTCTATATATCTTGTAATTGTAATTATAGATTATCAAAAAATATAAACAGAAGAAACTTAATTTGTAAAGATAGTGTAATGCAGTAGAAATCAGTGCAATCACCGTATATGTATTAACGTATGATAAAATTCGGTTGAGTAGTCTTTTCATATATTTTATACTACTTTCAAAAAAAAAAAAAACAAATTCAACAGATTTGTGACAATTTCCATTCAAACTATTTGTAGATAGACAATATATGTATGTCGTATAATATATATATATATATACCGTAATTTCTGACACTTGCTTTTGGAAATGAAAGTTTTATAAGTATATATTGTACTTTTGCAAACTTTCATTATACATTCACAAATTCCGCGAAATTGAAACCTTATCGTTTACGTCTCCCGAAACTGACATCCAAAATTAAAAATTCGCCTCTCAATATCAATAGCTGCGGTTGAGCTCACTTTGTGAATAATTCTGTTTTTGCATGTATCTAATAGATTCAGCTAATGTAACCGGTCGCGTAAAAATCGAATTTCGCAGACGGACACCCGAGTGGTTCCATTAGCGTTCCGCGTAATCTTTTGCTGCGTAACGCTAATCTTAATAATATTTTGCACGTGGCGAGTGATTTCTGTTCATACATCGCTCGCTCCCTAGGATGGCCGTAATGTTAGATATCGCGTATTTGTTGGATTGCCACAGCACGTGTGTGCGTGTTGTGGCAAGTGTTGTTACGATTAGCTGATCGTTTTCCTTATTTGCCCGAAAGATGATAATTTTGACGCAATAATCTATTTTCGTATTCACTGGGAATATTCTTTGACGACTCTCTTGCGTGATGCATGTGTGCAATGCAAAAGTATAGCATACTACATGTTAGAACGATGCACATAGGTGAGACAAATCACTTGTATTTTGTAGCTTTGAAAGAGCTTGGGGTCAATCTTGAAGGTGTATGCCTATTATTGCAAATCCCATTTTTTTTTTATTTATTTCCTAGTTAAAACTACTAATTATGGTTGCATGTAGAGTATTACTAATGGAATAGTATATTTCACATGTGAGTACCATTGAAATTGTTTTGCTTTTTGATTTTAGAATTGCCTACTACAAAACTATTATACATAAATGGATGAAAAAAGTTATCGCATTTAGTTAATTATGCATATGAATTCAGCTTAAAATAATACAAAATATATAAGCGAATTTCGTCACATTTTTAGGGATCGGACGCTATTTGTCTTGCATACATTCATACATACATACATGCATACACAAATACATACATATATATGTGTGTATATATATATATATATATATATATATATATATATATATATATATATATATATATATATATATATATATGCGAAATACCACTGACTGACTTACTTATTACTTGATCTCCAAAACTATAGGTCCGATTGATTTAAAATTTAGTATAGTTACTCTTTTCGGGACGTAAACGCTCACTAAGAACGAAATTTACGCAAATCCCACCCAAAATTTTTTTTCATCGTTTTTGGGCAAAAGCTAGTGCAATATATACGCGCCGTCTTTGTGTATTGTTTCTGGTCTCGCCTCAGTCACTCACTCACTCTTCACTCTATAGGCGATCTATTCGGTACTAATGTGCCCGCAAGAGTACCTACCATTCACACATTACGCTTTCGATTTTGCTCGGATAGAAGAATGAATATAGGACGTAACTATCGAACGCTTGTGAATTGACCGGTGCTGTAAATAAGAGATGCATCGGTGCGCTGACGCGCCGAGGGCGACGCCAGGGGGCGCGCTCGTGGCCCGCTATCGATCGGCGGCGTGCGGGCCGTGCGGGTCGTGCGGGCCGTGCGGGTCGTGCCGGCCGTGCGGGCCGTGCGGGTCGTGCCGGCCGTGCCGCCCCGTATCGATCACGTCGCCGCGCCGCCACCGCCACGGTTCCGGATAATCGCATCGCAGTCGATCCGTTCGGGTCGCGTGAATCAAAAACGCATTAATTTCATATTAGGCCACTCGACGGTCTTTGTACATTAATCCTTTCTCTATTAGTCATTTCATAAAATGGCTACTACGTTTTACGCTGTGGCCGCTCCAAATCTATACTTAATATAATATGTAAAGAGGAAAGATTTGTATTTTTGTATGTTTGTAATGAATAAACTTAAGAACTACTGGACCGATTTGGAAACTTATTTCACCATTAGAATGCTGCATTATCCTTGAGTAACATAGGCTATGTTTGTTACTTGAAAAAAAATAGGGATCCCTACTAAAACTTCAATAATTTAAACCAAGGTGTAAAAAAAGGAAGACATTTTTCAGCCGAAAAATGTCTTTCTTCGCACGCGCAGCGAAAACTATTGATGATAGAACAAAAAAATGTTCTACAATATTAAAGAACATATCTATGTCTACAAAAATTTCGCGATATCATGTGTCTAACTATTGTAGTTACGTCACTATAACTACTTTTTCACATTTTAAAGTTGATAGAAATACCAACCAAACTCAGACCATGTTATCCGTATCTTTGTATTAATCCTTATCCAAATAAAACATTTCGTATTTAAGACTGTTTCAATACCTGTAGATTATTTTTTGACTTATTATTATATGAAAATGTTATGTTGCTATTTCGACTACAATGAAAATTAGCTTAAAGATTGAAGTTTTTGTTGTTAATTTTGGATATTTCAACAAATTGAGTCATGAACGTTTTAATTAGTATATTTTTAAATGATTGGTGGTATTTAATTTTAATGCGAGAGTATCCCGAAATTTAAAAAAAAATGTAATAAAGTTAATATCTACAAAATTAAATTACTTAAACCATAATATAAAAATGTAAAAAAAAGTAAGTAAGGAAATGTAAACAATAAGATCAACCAAAAGAAATTGAAACCCATTAAAAATAAAAAAACTTAAGTATATAAAAATTAAAAAAAACAATATGAATAAAATATACAAACAAAAAAAAATAAATTTTGAGAATAAAAATAGGTTTAAGGATAAAAAATATAACATTTTATAAGAAATATATAAATGGTAATTTTTATTATACGTTTAAAAAATAAATGTATACCCGTGCGAAGCCGGGACGGGTCGCTATTCTTTGATATAATTGATACTTGAAAAGTACGTTTGTACGTTCGTATGCTTTATAAAATACTAACTTTCGTCCGGAGCCTCGCCCGAATGGACATTCTTATATTTTTTATATTGACTGATCACGCTGTCAATCATGATATTGTCAATCCTGGCTTAGCTTTTGATTGCGATTCCGGTCTCGATAGAAATTTCTGTTCCGTTTAAAATATGCATAATGTGAAAAAAATAGCAATGAAACGGGTACTATATGTTATTTCAAGGTATAAATATTACCATACTGAATCTCATCGAATTGTTTCCAGATAGTCTAAGTGCACATACAGACAGACAGCCGAAAATTCTACACACCATTGAAATGTATTCTATTAACATTTTTAATACTCCCCGGAGGAGTTTTCCTCAAATATCTTTAACGTACTACATATTTTCTCTCTCTATTATTCCATTACATGAACAACGACTTATAGACTACGAGCGTTAATTTAATTATCAATTGAGAGTCGGTATATATTTGTTGATTTCCGCATTATTAGGTGTGTCTATTATAATATTGTCAGCCAGAGATAAGAAAACGGTCCAATGGCGCTTGGGAACTCCGCACGTGAAAATACAGATCAAATATTTCCGACTTGTGTTTTTCATAACATTTTTTGTTTAAACGGAATTTATTTACTTATGTATTTATTTAGCTATATCTCGGTAATTGTAACGAAGAGGTGCTAGTCGGTTACTACGTATGTAAAACTTTTTAAAGATTGTTCAGATGGTTTTCTAAACAATAATAATAGTCAAATATAAAAATTATATATCTACTTATGCTGTACTGTAATCTCTATGTCACTTTATTCTATTTTATAATCTATTATTTTTTCCGAATGTAGTTAATATTTCATTTTATCGCGTTTAGCAACACATCACTACGTACGTGTTGGCATTTGACAATCGCCAGTTTGTCTGCGTACTTATGTGTTGTCTTTTTAGACAGTTTTAAATATACTTCGTATTTATACTTTCAAATTCTTAGACATGCATTGCATTGTCCATGGGCGGCGATGACAACCTATTCTTTGGTGGCTCTCAAACCTCTTAAAATTATTTTAAAATATTAATCGGGGAAATTAAATGTTTCTAGAATAAACTACAACGATGTAACGTTGACTATGCTCATTTTGTCTCTCGAGATGAGCACATTTGGACTATCATAAATATAGCAAAATTTTTGCGGTTTAAACATTACAGTTAATTTTCCTACCTTAAATCAGCTTTCTTCCATAGAGAGTATTAAAAAGCAAAATTAGCTGCGATAGTTTTATTTTTAACTTTGTTATATACACTACTACTTGGAATTTTTTCATATATCCAAGAGTAACCATTTAACCGTTAGAATGGAAACTCGACTCTAACATAAATTAACATTTTAAAGCTTAATATTTCATTAACGGATCCCTAAATTGAAAAATGACCTTCACCACAATGTTTTTGAATGAGCTATCCATATCCCATACCATAGAATAGACGAGAATAAAAATACATCCCCACTCTGACAACTTTTTTTTTCCAGATTTTATTCTACTACTATATCGACTTGATTAATATATTAAGTTACAGTTTTCTCGTATCTACGAGACATTGAATTTGACGTAATTTACATATTTTGTTCTATATTAACATTTGTCCATGCTTTACACAAACTGGAACCGTGACCAAATATCAGCAGCAGTATCGGAAACTGAATTAAAGTGAGAACGAAATAAGAATTAACAGCAAGATTGATTAATACAAAAAATGAAATAATACATTCTATATCTACGCAGACGAAGCCGTGGGCCGAAAGTAGTTTTATATGTATTTAACCATCTAAATTGTTAAGCTCAGTTGACATTTCTTGGGTGGGTATTTCAAAAAAAAAAAACGAAAGAAAATTTGATGGTAAATATTTTAATGTTAGCCTTGTCACAAATTAAATAGCAAGTTATATGACACATTAATTATTTAACTTCCGTTTGCAGCTTACTAATATTAAAACTTTCGTACAATATCGTATAATTTATGATAATGCTAATAGTTTAAGTCATGGATACATAGTTCTGTGTGTGTTTAGTTATTTACCACAACTTTTTTTTCCTGTAAGTTTGGCGTAAATAAAAAGGTAGTGTATCAGGGTAGGTGTTTCACTCATAAATAAGGAAACCCGTATATGTTTATTGCTATACCAAATATTTAGGATGAGTTTATTGCAAACATGAAAAAATATTGCTAGTTAATATTAAATGACGCAATGGAAATTACGCCAAAACTGTATATTAAAAGTGAAGTACTCAGTAGATTTTTTTTTCAATATATCGTGAACATAGGTTTATTCAGTTTATGTAATAAAATATAAGAATTATTCAGTGAGATCTAACCAAGTCAGAGTTGAATGTTTATGTAAAGCGATCGGTTGTAGTAAGCATTGCATTCGCTTTGTTTGCATTTTATATAGCTTACGGAGACTCGATATTTTTAGGGCCTATTTCAACACTGTCGTTCTTTAAGCTATTGCTCGTATTCCACCATTGTAATTCAATAAGCTATTGCACACTCACAGGTCACTTTACTTAACACAACGGTCGACGGTTTGGGATGCAAGTGCACGCCCTTGCACCCCCCTTGGTTTCGCCCATGTGGGAAATACACCGAAAAAGATATAAAAATGAAACGTTTATTATTAATTTGTAGCCCTTTAAAAATAATTGTGCCGGCGTCCATGCTTAACACATTGTATTTTACTTACAGCAAGTATCATTACTCGACAAATAAAAGTACCGAGTTAATTATGGGAATTAACGGAAAATAAATTGGCGCTCTTCGTATGTTCGCTTATGATTGACCTGCCATCTCTTAGGTACTTTGTATTTAGGTCGTGTTGTCCCATTTGACATAAATTTGAAAGCAGAATGTGACAGTTTTTTTTTTCTTGATTATTGCCAGTAACAAAATTGAGGAGAATTCTTAATTTAATATGTGATTTCCGCTATATAAATTAATTATGACCTGTTCTACTTGTATAATTATAGTTTATAAAAATATACATATAGCAATATTTACGAAAAAAAATAATTGTGCTGCACCTAAATAAGGTAAACACTGTTAAATAAATTTGCCAGCAACTATACAGCAAATAAAGTTATGTGTTAGAACTTGGTCGCACTGACATGATTTATTCACATATATAGTTAATAATGAAAAATAATTGACTTGGCTAATGGTCAACACGCCTTACAATGGAATGGCATTATTTTGGATAAAACTGCCACTGCAGGAAGAACAAGTATTACAGACACACATGAATTTTTCGATTAAACTCAAGCTTAGAAAATAAAACCGACTCCAAAAAGCCCTCATACTTTACTATAATTAACTATAAAGTTAATTATAGTAATTTCTAAAACCCACAAAATAATTTTAGACAAGTAAAATTATTATTAATTAAATATACACAATATCTACTTAACTATATTTTTTTTTGGAATGGTCTAGCCAACGCAATTTAGCTTGTGCGATCTTCCGCCTCACACGAGGTCTTCTTCGTATGGTTTTGGAGTACAAAGATTTGCGTTCGACATTTAAGTAGGTCGTGATAATGGGTACCTTTGTAATGAGGTTAAGTAAATTATACAGTAAATATTTTATGTTATCTTTAACTTCATCATCATGAACTATTTAATTGAAACGGCTCCATCATCACAAAATAAGAATCGTCAAGCCAAGAAGAATGAACGGAAACTCAAGGAATTTAATAGTGTCCGTTGAGGAGCTCCACTAAAGACCTCCTGTCTTCATCGTCAGATCCTCGTCACAAAACATAATGTAGACGACTCGTTAAACAAAACGAATGGAATCCCTCGAAGATATACTAGTAGTCATTAAAGAGCAGATTCAGTTTATAAATCGTAGAATTATTCGCTCAATCCTAACTATTAAAGTAGTTGTTATGTGTCTTCCATCATCAGCTCAGCAGCATGAGATGATGAATCCCAGAAGCAAACACCTGAATAATTAAAAAAAAAGAGCTGAAACACATTGTATGTTCACATAATATTTGAGAGTTCCGCGCGATTTCTCTGGAATCCCATCATCACATCCTGTCTTGATGACAACGGGACTATTTCGTGAAAATATCCTTATGAGCGAAAAAATAAGTTTAAAAAATCGGTTGATAATTGACGAAGATATCGCGTAATATACAAACAATGAAAAATACAAACGAATCGAATACCTCCTGCTGTTTCTGAAGCCGGTCAATAAATATGGCTTTAGAAACAACATTTTAATTTTTTTTTATTTCTCACTAATTGAAAAGGAAAGAGTAGTCAATCGATCAATTCAAATATCAAGTGTAAACATAAGATTACTACAAGAAAACAAATACAATAAATTATTGAATTTTTTTAATAACAATTTACTTATGGAAAAGTGCCTCGTTCAATTATTAATTATAAAGTTATAGCAGTTAAATTTCACTACATAATCGTCTTGAAACGTATTGATTGTTTTTTAAGGTTTTTTTAATCCCAGCACCGTCGAAGCAGATCCTTTCGCAATTCTCTCAGTCCAGACCGAGAGGCCTGAACAATAAAACTTTCGTGCTGACCCGGCGTGGTTTGGGGTCAGCTAACGACCTCCGCCGCCGACGCGGCATCTTCCGGGACACAAGACTAAACGAGCACTCCCGCGCACGGAGCGAGTGATCCGGTTTGATTCGAGTTGGTCAAGATCTAATCCGTATCTTCTCCGTCGACGCCATTAACGACCGGCCCACGAACCTTTCCCATCGTATCCCATGATTGTTCGTCTCCCGATTTGGTATGATTCCCTGTCGACGTTCGTTTGCCGGCTCGGCCGTACCCGCCCGTGCGGTGGTGCACGCGGACGGGGGTCAGGGCAGAGCGGGCGCGATGGGCCCGGCCGCTCGAGGCGCGCCTATCGATCGCGCCGCGAGACAAAGGCTCGTCGGTGCGCCCGCTCTTTGTGCTGTGCCGGCCCGTGGTGAACTCGATGTTGGGGTGTGTACCGTATGCAGATTAGAATCCTTGATTATATGCGTCTATGGCATAACACGAGATCGAATGTTATTGACCGGTGTTTGTAACCCTGTTGTTAAGTTGTTTATCGATGAATTTCTTTATTTCCTTTTTTTATGATAATAGAAATAAAGAAAACTCGGACACGAACTGATAGGAATCACACCTCAAGAGTTCTGTACTGAATTAATAGGAATCTTATACTTTGGTTAGGGAATAATGGAAAGATAACATACGAGACGCTTATTTGAAACGGTGACTGTAACAGAACAATAATAAATCACTTGGAAAGTGGTTGAAATAGTGTTGAGATAAAGAGATGAAAATTAGATTTATGAAAATCGTACTGATAACAATTTTAAAACAGAAACTATGATTTTTTCAGTTTTCATAATGGGTAGTTAAAATATTATTGTTTAATTTTAATTTACATACAATAAATCAGACAGCAAACCGTTAGTTATCACTAAATTCAAATTTATAAGCTACAATTAAGGAAATAATGTTTATCTAGTATTAGAAGAGTAGGAATGAGGATACGTAAAATTCTCTACTCTCTCTTTCCGTCTATATTTGTTGATCCTGAATTTGAACAAACTAATAATTGCTTATATATAGGTGAATCATAAATTTTATTTACTGTAGTGGCGCACAATTTTTTTTATTAACACTCCAAATGATGAATTACGAAGTCGCAAGGAAATGAAGTGATCCTTTAAAAATGTTAGTTCAGGTTTATTAAGAAGTTCGATTCAATACAATGCGTAAAATCTGATCGACCGCCTGTTGGAATTTCGTATACGAAGCGCCTATGTAGTAATACACGCTCATTAATTTAATTAGTTTGTTCTTATCCAAATGATTGTAATACAAGGCGATTGCCTTGCTATAAAGCAATAAAGGAAAAAAAAAACCATCAATTATTATTTCCTGCTACTATATAATTGTTACAATTAAGAACAATGGTGATGGCATGGACCATAATTATTATTTCTAATTCCTTAAGAACTATTCAATCTGCTTCGAGCTAGGATAATAATAAATACTAATTTCCAATCGTAGACATAGAGTCGTAAACCGAAATTACATGTGACTAATTAAACAACATATTTATTCGTTATTAGTCTTTTGATGTCTTTGCAATAGAGCAGCATTAAATCTTTGATGTTGTTAAATTGGCAAAAAAAAAAAAGGAACCATTGATAGACATAAGATCGCGTAGTATCTCTACTCCATAGCACTTACGAATGTAAAATGCGTAAGTTTTATTTTACAACAAACAGACATAAAAACGTTTTTGATGGGTTTTATAGTTATTAATAATTTTTCTTGGGTTTCGATTTATTTCAATTTCGTTCCATTTTTAGGCTTAATGTCTGTCTTATTTTTTCATTTCTTTACGAGACGTCATTGCACTCAGTGTTGGCGGGTTGTTTTATTGAAAGTAACAAACCATTATATTTTTGAAATTAAAATATGTTTAGGTAGTTTCCATAAATAGATTTCGCTCATAAAACAGATTGCCAAAATTTTATTACACCGGATTCGATTGGAAATAAAAACGAGTCTCGCCCAGTGAGTACATATTTATTTTCAGTGTACGCAAGTGTTTCTACAGCTTTAATCACCTTTTTATATGCTTCACTTCTGTACGATCATAATACGTTTCTCATACTAAAAATCTCTAAAGGTTTTTTAGCTTCGATTTTAAAATGATCTTACTCTCACAGCGGGCTTATGCGTGGCCGCTTGTTTTGTGTGCGTTAAGTGTATTAGTGTATTAGTCGAAATAGTGATTGTAGTTCGATAGTGTTTAGTAATAATTTAGTAAATAAAAAGTCTGTCCCTTTGTTTAAACTAAAACCACCAATGGAACCAAAAGTGTAAGGTTGAGAAGGTAAATGTAAGATTGTACAATATTGAGAAACTTACCATGTTATTTTAAAACAATGTACTTCTTGTAGATTTTCCTGTAATTTATGAATAAAAATCTGTTCTCTATAGCATATTTTTTAAATTCTATTCTGAGTAGTTTCGGAGATAAGAGGAATGTTATCTCATTTATTTTCGTTTATTTTCTTAAATAAAACTACCATATTTTAAAATTATAAAATAAAAAAAACATACGTTTGGGAGCTCCATAATAAGCTCTTTCATTTGATATGTCACACGGTATAAAAAAATCGCTAAACTTTTTTAAAAATTTTCTAAAGTGCCCCTCAGAAGTAACTCTCAAATTCAAAATTTGTTTAGTTACGTTACGTGTCCGTGTTTGGGTCATAAAAATTCATGTGTCATTAACTTTTCGACTCAGTCGGTAGTAAGAAGTAATTGCAGATTCGGAGCGAATTGTCTATGGCACGGATAGACAGACACACGGGCGAACCTACAAGAGTTCCCTTTTTTTCTGCTTTCAATAGCAATTTGGAGACATTGTCTTTTAAAAAGTCAATAATTATTCAAGGTAATATTTAAAAATTTTTTTATTAATCACCTTTTACTGTATTATTTCACTTTTCCACAGTTCTATACATTTGGATATAAGTTTGTCAAGAGAAGGCATTGTCACATTGCCGCAATATAATCGATCACCGTCTCAGAAAAACAAAAAAAAAAACATATTAATTTGTACAGCCGCATGTTTTGTCGTGTCATAATAAAATAACTATACATATACTTATTACTACAAAAAAACCTGTAAAATGGTTGACCCTTCAGGCCATCCATGAAACTTCTTACTACCTTCAAACTCAAAGTGTTGAAAATGAAGAAGCAGTAAATTATTGAGCTCATCATGCTCAAAAGATCGCTTTTAATGTTATTTTAAGCTCTCCTTGCTCAAAAATATAGTTTTAACACTTTTTCAGCTTTTATAATTCAAAAATCTATATGTATTAAAAATCTATATGTTTTTTTAATATTTTTCAACTACTATATTTTTGGGACACGTTTGCTTTTAATCTGCTTTATGGCATTCGACGAAGTTTTTTAAACAGAAAAAGATGACCGAGGCCACATGTATTTGAAAAACAAGTGTTTTTTTTTTAAAGAAAACAATTGATTATATTTTAGAATTTACCAGTAGAGTAATTTAAAAAATATTCTCAAAAGCACTTTTTGAAAAATATTTCTCTAACAACATCGCTTGAACAAATGAGCCGATTTTGAAGAATTTAGCTACGATCAACGTTGTTTTTTAAGGAAAACAACTGAATGGATTTCGGAATTTATTGGTAGAGCAGTTTAAAAAGTATTGTGAAAAAAAAACACTTTTAAAAGAAATTTTCTCTTACGATGTCTCCTGAACAAATTAACCGAATTATGCAGTTTGCGACAGTAGATGCAACTGTTTGAGGAAACCAGCTGATTAGATTTTAGCATCGATCGGTAGAGTAGTCTAATAGATGTTTCAAAAAACACTTTTTAAAATAATTTATTTTTGAGATTCCTCAAAATCTGCACGGCGAAAATAGTTTGAAGTTTAAGGAAGTTTAAGTTCAGTCAATTTCTTTCGAATGTCGTAAACTGCGTTTTACCATCGGTTAATCCGTTCCAAAGTTATGACAGGGTTGCATATACATACAAATATATAAACACACACACAGGCACGCACGTGTGCACGCACACACAAGCATTTGTACAGACATCACTTGGAAAGTGGTTTCAAATAGATTTATAGGACCCGAAAACGTCAAGATCTGGTGAAAATAATTTGATTTTCTTAAATCAGGGTGAAAACAATAACTTTCCAATTATATGAAAATTTTTGATTTTTTATATCAGAAAGTTAAAGCACGTAAAATGTACAGAATGTGCAATTTCATTCTAAAATGTAACCGTGATCTCTTAAGACGGTCAAAACCGTTGAGATATTAATTTTAGATCATGAATTTTGCAACAGGTATAAACAAAAATAACATTATTGGGTCGTTCGATCTCCGGCGTGTGCGCAATGAGATGTAGTATTCCTTCGGCCATATATCTCGTGACCTAGACATTATTAGATGTTATTTTATGTTTTGTAGGGGTTTTCGGTTTCGAGATACGGCACTTAAAATGCTTTAAACCAATTTTATTAAAAATATTTAAAAAATCATGTAAGTAGCTTCATCTCTTTGTATGGTAAAACAAATGGTATAATATAATGATTTTTTTGTGTGTGCCGCCATCTTAATTTGTATAATGAAGTAATGCTTTAACCAATTTTCTTAAAAATATAAAAAAAAATCATGTAAATAGCTTCATCTCTTTGTATGGTAAAACAAATGGTATAATATAATGATTTTTTTGTTTGTTCCGCCATCTTAATTTGTATAATGAAGTAATGCTTTAACCAATTTTCTTAAAAATTAAGAAAAAAAAAATGTAAATATATTCATCTCTTTGTATGATAAAACAAATGGTATAATATAATGATTTTTTTGTTTGTGCAACCATCTTAATTTGTGTACTGAAAATTATTTTTCTTTGTCAGGGCAGCAGTTAAGAATTACTGGACGTAATCGGAATAGGACTTTCAGCGCTCGACGCAGAATCACTTGCAGATAGTTTTAGGCTGTCTATTTTTTGAATTTTTAACACACTTCAGCGTTTTTTTTATTATCTTTCATGACCCACAACGTTGAAAGAAAAGGGCGTGCGACTGTTAATAATTTATTATTTCTTCTTATAATGCATTTTTGGTAACAGTTAACGAGACAAATGGTACATTTTCCCGATACGCCGACGTATTTTTGTAGCTAATTTAATCGTGTCGATTTTTCGTTGCGCATGAATATGTTTAGTCCTAAAATTTTACTCTCGAAGCGACGATAAAGGTAAACTTCGCAATGCTGTTGCTGTCCCGGTAATCGGCTCAGTTTGAACAGAACATCGTACGTTTTTTATTAGGAACATACTCAACTGGATACGTTTTCGTACCGATCCGAACAAAGGACAAGATGCGCGGCTCCCAAGTGAATGATCTCTTGAACGGGGAATCCGTAAAAATTCTGGGCTAGAGTCACGTGTGTGCGGTCGAACACGTAACTCGTGTCAACACTTTGGGACCGAATCCTTGATAAAATTTGGGGATCGCATATTCAGGAAATTTATTTATACAAAATACTAATATTATTTTATCCATCAGCATGCCCCTCAGCAAATTGCGGTCGGAAGCTTGAACCTTTCATCCTGCATCACCCAGTCGTAGATCAACTCGTTCTCGTTTTGAAATATAAACTATTATCACTTGCTTCGAAAACCATCGTGATGCAGCCGACACGTCACACATAATTCATAAAAATCTTTAAAAAACATGACATGATTTTTCATGACATCGATAGTGAATATTTTAATATGATGGATAATTTGAATTGCTTATGATCGATTTATTGTTAACGTTCTAAAATAAACCATAGTTAATGCAAAAAAGTAACAGGTAGATAAAATAGAAACAGTAAGTGGTTGCAAGTAAACAACACTGGTCATTAAAAAAGCGGTAATACCCAATTAGAATTAAAATCAGTTCTTGGTAGTGCTTTGTCGTGATTATTTTGAGAAGCTGTCAATATTTAGAGGTCTAAGTAATTAATATTTTATGTTACAGAAGTTAGGATTCAATTCGTAGACATGATATTGTTATAGGCATACCAAAACTCTAAAAAAGACCATTTAAAAGTGTAATAAAATAAAATAGGTATCATACCATTGGATGGATAGTTTTAAAAGAAAGTTTCAATTGAGTTTTTTTTTGATTTTCCAAATTATTTATGACGTTCTAAATGGATGCTAAAAATAGAGTGGGTTTGTTTCTCATAATGAATGAGATTTTGCGAATTTCCCTTTGCGAATGTGATATTGTTTGTTAATTTGAAATGGTACAAAAAACTATATAACATATTAATTATATCATATTGTAGTAACATATTAAAATATTGTAAATTTGGTGTGGGTAGATACACTAAAATTATAAATTCGAACAATCATGCTGACTTTTAGCGGTATAGATTAATATTCATGACACATCTACCTTAAAGTGTTTTAATTTTCAAAAATGACATATTAGCGATTTTACCACGAACCTGACGATTTGAAATCTTTAAATACAGTTTGGGTGAGTGGTGTTATTATGGCAGACACTTCGAACAATTAAGAAACAACCAGTCAAGCGCGAATCGAGCCACGAGCAGCTTAGGGTTTCGTAGTTGGCCGTCACAAGGGGACTTTTTTGTTTGAACATATTAATCGAGTCTAAATCTCAGCAGCCAATAACGTCTAAAACGAGCCCACACACGACGGATGTTAAGGATGACATTATTTTATACATCCATAGTTTTACATCAACTTACTACCTATTTCATAGAACGAACAACGTCAACTAAGAAATTTTCAATGGAATTTGCACGAAACTTTACTTTTTACTTCTTAAAGTACATTTTATAACTTCGTCGATTACTCCTCGTTAACTTGCAAAGCCTACTAAACCGCAATGGCTTTTCCTTTTAACCTCGTTATACATATATGCTACTGCCGTGAATTTTTTGACATACCCAAAAACAACCACTTTTCTTGGAGATATTTGACTCTAATAAAAACTAAAAAAGACAGCCGCAATATTTTTTTTTTGCATTCCTCCCCGCGCGAAGGGGAGGAGGGGAAAAACCCGTTATGGTAGTTCGTGCGCCCGGCGCACGAGGTGTGTCCGACTCGCACGGACTAAAAACCCCCTGAAACGTTAAGGCGCTTGCCTTTTTAGCCCGTAGGCTGTGTAGGCTTTGCAATATTTTTGAACGACATATACAACATCGAACGATCTATACGATCTATCCAATGACAACCGACAACATTGGATGGACATGAAAAAAAATTAATCTCTCACTTGTAGGAGAAATACTCTAAAACATTTTTTCAAATGCGAATTTTTATAAACAGTAATTTGAAACTACGTTTTAAAATTGAACACAAGCAACGACCCTTATCAAATTAAATTATCGCAGTTCAAGATTAAGTCGGAACGAAATAAACATTTTTTTTTGTTATAAGTCTATAAATAACAACGAAGACATGCATAAATTAAAAAATAATGCTCCTCACTGACTGCCTCGAAACACGCATAAATAACGATGCACTCAACCGTTACGGCTGCAAACGAATGCTGCTTCGTCTTCCACGCCAAAACATCGCGCGGTTGATTATAAACGCGGAGATGGACCGGAGCGAGGTTCGAGACGGGAGGCACGCTCTCAAGCTGATAGACAAACGGAATCTTCGGAAGAATTTTAGGAGTGGGAGGGCGCTATCGAAATTCCAGCGGCCGATGTCGCGGCCGGCGGGGCGTTGTACACACTCCGTTACCGAAATAAATTCGGAACGATGCACGCCGGGGACGTGACGTCACTTTATCGTGCAATCGATCCGGCGATATCGGCGGGATACACTCGAGCGGGATCACCCCATCTCATTAGCATGCCGCTCTGAGCGCTCCCGGCCCGATGTTGACGCGCCGCGGGCGGGCGGCGGCCATGTTGTCGATAAAGTGTATCAGTCGCAACTTCAAAAAGATTAACCCGATATCTGTGTACTGGATGAATTTAAAGGATTCGTCATTACGGTGTTTTTTTTAGGATTAGCCAAGTATTCCATAATAAAATTACAAGCCATTAAAACAAGCACTTGGGGTCTCTGTTTATTGAACTAAAGGTTAAAGAATCAAATAGAGAATACGACTGCCGAATAAAATAAATAAAAAAATAATAAAAACCGCCTCCAAAAATTTGTTTAAATATTTTTTTAAACAGACTTCAAAAACAACTAATCAGTTGTTTTTCGGTGTCGGTTCCACCTAAAACAAAGTAAAAGAAGATATAACATATAAATATGAACATGAAACGTTAAATACTGGGTTAAAAAGAGATCTTCTTCTCCTTAAAAGAAACACAACTGTGTCCGATTTAACTGGAACCGACTCGAACAACTAATTAGTTGCTTTTCAAGTCTGTTTAAAAAAATAATTAAATAGGTTTTGAAGGTGGTTTTTATTTTTTCTCCCCTGAAAATTTATTTTATTTTACATTTTATAGTTATCAAGTAATTATTGCTTTATAATTCATTTAGCTGCTTTACATGTGTCTTAGGCCATGGTCAATAAAATTCGCCTTGCATCTCCTTTACTTTTGTACGCGGCAAGTGGTGAAGCAGTCCGGTCCCGAATTTATCGTCCACCGGTAGTCGTTCCAGGGTCTTTACATTCTCAATTGGAATGCCACTACTAAATTATTCTTATACTAACTGCATAAATTATACTTATTCATTATAATATAAACTCCTACAATTCATACAGATTGCATTTTCATGCGTTCCACATCGAATTAACCGTTTCTAATGTTATTGGTAAAAGTTCTGATTTGTTCTTGTTACTGTTTTCATGTTGGTTTTATATAAATGAATGAAAATATGTATTTATTTTGATTCTGTGTATACTAGGTTTTACTACTAGCCATCGAAGAGTAGTTTGTGGCGACAAATCGCAGTATTATTGCGTAACTTCTAACCGTTAAGGAGTGTTGTGGCTTCCATTGTCAGCTTTGTAGCGTATATGGTAACTGCGATAAGCAAAACCTTGAACAACAAAAAAAAAAGAGCTCAAATGCACTACGTGTTTATAATATTTGAGGGTTTCGCTCGATTTTCCTGGAATTCCATCATCAGATCCTGACTTGGTGATTATGGAATCATTTCGGAAGTATATAAATAAAAAAAATTGTAGTCGGTCCTCAATTTACGAAATTATCGCTGCACATACATAAAAAAATGTATACAGACCAATATAGAACCTACTCCTTTTTTGAAGTCCGTTAAAAATATTGAATATTTAACGAAACTTAAATGTTAAGTAGTAACTTCAATTGAAACTAAAAATGAAATAAAAAAATAATATAAAATTTAAAAAATCCGACTGTGGAAAGTGAACCGTAAAGATCAAAACAAAATAATGTAATAAATCGTCAAAAAAAAAAATTACAATTATTTGCATTTATCTGGCAAGAGTCGCAAGCAAACGTAAATCTGACGCTTCCGACTGCAAATGTTTCCCATATTTTTTATTGGGTAATTTCTTACATCACCTTGTTTGTTTGTTTCCGTCTTTTCAGTTCGCTTTTGCGCTGTTGAGTTTTTCATATTCAGTAATAATTTTTTTTATTTAGTTGTTTTCAACAATATCCTTAGTTTGATTTCTAATTATTCAACAACGTGTCTCCTTATAATAATTGTAAGATTTGTTTTTTATCGTTATATTGTTATCAATTAATTATTATATTGGACCCATTTTTTTATTATATATTTATTCTTAATGGAATTATTTTTCACCTACTGTATTAAGTAACGAATTATCTTTGAAGACAGTAATTCTAAATTCTAGGTTTGTCAATCAATTTTTAGAATGATGTTTATTGTATTATACTTTAATTGATTTGAAGCATTTTGGTGTTTAGTGGTAAGTTTATCGAAGTAGGTTATAGGCAATTAATTTTATTATTATTTTATGTATATAATTAGTATATAGCGAAAAACATGCACTTAGTTATGTATTTATCATGTGTATAAAACTGGCTTGCCTAATTCAAAAACATGAGCGAAAGCGTGGAACATAGTTACTATTATTATATTAAACTCATCTTTAATTATTTTATGTTTACATTATGGTATAATAAACTTACCTTTTAATGAACTCTCTATTTTAATTGTGGATTAATAAAATCCACTTTAAAACAATATCTCTAAATACGCAAAAACTATTATACTACATAACGTTAATGGCACGAGTTACACTTGCATTTATCTGTTTTTTGTTTTTTTTGTATTTCAAATTTTTTTTTCATATATTCTTGGAGCGCCATTTAAATATTGAAAATTGTTAACAATCGGAAATCAAAATCGTCGAACGGGAATGACGTTAATCGAAACTCGGACATCAAACACCGATAACGCGTCGGCTAGTTGGGTACTAAAGAGCCCATACACTTGTGTTATCAGACAATTATGACGGAGGGCTGATAGCACAGACAGATGTGCTGGTGGTTGACGGTATGAAGCATTTTATTCCGTTTCATATGGCCATGTTGGGAATGCCACTTGGAGAGGTATTGGTTATATATATATATATATATATATATATATATATATATATATATATATATATAACCAATACATATATTAAAACAAAAAATTAAAAACTTAACTTATCAACATAGTTATGCATAGCTGAAAGAGTCAATTATTTAAAATTACCGTAATATGCTGTAATTAGTGCTAGATGTCCCGTCACACATATCTTGAAATCTCAATTTCGTTTACCCTTTTAACTATCTTCGAGAAAAAAAAAACATTACTTTAATTTCCACCACAAATAAGATCTTGTCACACCGTTACAAGCACTGGAGATCATAAAACGATACGACAAAAGGTGCGCATTAAATCATATAAAATGTTTTACGATTCAGCACATAAATTAATCAAATGTTTAATAATCGCGGTACGTTCCCACGACGGACGACGTAATTAGGTACGTGAGCGGTCGTGCGCTGCACTATCCGCCCGAGCACCCGAACTTCCCGCTCCCACATTCCTCGCGGGCGGGCCGCGGCCCTGACCCACTTCCGGGACCTTCGCAGATTTGCACAGCAGATAGGTATCTGCCGCAGAGTGTGTCCGCTCGTTTATTAACTTCCTCTCCCGCTTTTTCGGGACGTTGAAGCTTTCCGAGGTATTTATTCCCTCGAGAGCGCTTTTGATGTTTGACTTTTACGCAATTTGAAGGGTGTTTTGAAACAGATTTTGGCGACGTGTAAGGCAAAGGAGTGCTTTATCTAAAAAGAATCTTATGCATAGATTATTTAAGGATTATATTTTTTATTGTCTTTCGACGTCGGACAGAACGATGACACAATGCGATACCTTAGATACTTTACAATATCGTTTGCTATTAAACTGCCAATAGTTTAAATATTTCTTGTTAACGTGGTCGGATCATTCATTTTCCGTAACCAATGGCGGCTCTGTTCTGAGTTTACAAAGTTATACTCGCTAATCACGGCAATAAATAACTTGCATGTAGCTCACGATCATATACGGTGAAAGCGCTGCAGTGACTCGATTGCAATTGCACCTCTACTTTGAGTTAAGTTACCCTTAACAATTATAGCAAGCAAAAGTGTATGTCAATCCGGAATAACTTGTGATATTACATTTGTTCTTAATACTTAAACAACAACATTCAGAGCCTCTCCCACCATCTATCTCCTTTTAAAATGACTTTTATTAAGAAGTCGCTTAACAGGTTTTAGTCCGAACAACCGTTAAAAAGAGAACTTTGAACGCAAATTTAATTTAAAAAGTGTTTTTTTTTTTTGTTAAAATCACATTTAAAAGAAGACGGTGTAAGAGGTTCTAAACCTAACTGCAGAAGAATATATATCTTACTAAAATCGACTATGAATAATTAATCAAGGATTTAAATGAAATTAATCAGAACAAGTTAAATATCTACAACGATATGTCAGAAGTGGCTGTTCATTGGTCTCATGAATGCAATAATGTCCACGCATTTTTAGAATTATATAATGGCAAAAAAAAACTTTCGATAAACCGTGGCTTGATTGAGGTGGTTAAACGTAGAAACGTTTTACATATGAGAGAAATGCGAATAATCCAGTTATCGAAGACTTAAAAAAATAAAGGTAAATTAAAAATGATTATGAAATAATGTATTAGAAAATAGTAGAGGAAATAATACAAAATTATGCTAATGATCATAAAAATTAGTAGCTAAAAAATGGGTATAATAAAGATTAAGAATTTTGATAGTACAAAAAGGACCCAATTCATTATTAAACCAAGTAAATAGGTTGTATATTTAAAATAACAACTAAATACGAGGTCATTAAGAGATTAAACAATACGGAGATGGAATAGCCGGTTCTTATTATACAATAAAAGATATACAACACCTTTCATAATTGTCCTTATAGATGAAGTTCAAGCCAATAAGACAACATATATCAAAGAAAATCGGCTACTGAACGGCGTAAAATTAATAACATGTTGCCAGGGTAAACAAACATTTGTCAACATTTGTTGTACTTATTGCTTTCGTCTGTAATGTAAGTTTTTAAATAAATAAAGTACCATACACCTTTTCATTAGCGAACATCTGCATAATATATAAATGTGGAGTTAATTTGTATTAACATTTCTGTCTATAATCTATCTGAACAATGATCAATTCAGTAACTGGGTTCCAATTAACTATGGCGTGCTGTAAAAAAGTATTTTAAATCATTTACTGTTGTTATGCATATAATGATCTATACACTAGAAATTAGTCAGACAATTTTTGTGTATTCGCGCATAATATTTCAAGTTTATCGTCTGTGGTAAAACTTGGACTTCAACGCTCAGTGTCTTAAAAAATATTAGATGTGATATTGAATTCCCTAAGACAGAAGTTGCCGACTGTAAATACTTACGAAATGAAAGCTATGAGCTTTTGTGTTTTTAACAATACACTAATCATATATCCATTTGTGTAATGATGAGGAAGCTAATACTTATGTAATTGCTGTACAACACAATTGACATGTATTTGTAACATCAAATAGTATTGAAAACTTCTTGAGAATTATTCACCTCGCCTTTTGCTACTCACTTGTCGTACACATATTGTGTAACTATAGACGCATGCGTGAAAGATTCCATTTTTACGAGTAGAGGTAGCGCAAAGTGCAATCTTGAAGTTATCTCATAAGAAGCCTACTCAATATAGAACGATTTTATTCCATTAAGAAAGAAACGTAAATCTCAGCGTTCGAAACTATTGTCTGGAAGGAACGTGCAAGTGTCGACTGATACTTAGTGATCATTATTGCCGATTTATATTATTTCATATAAATAGAAAGAGATGTAAAAAAAGTAACAAGTGATATCGCTAAATGAATTACGTATGATACGGAGCAAACATGCTACGAGTTAAACAATAATAATATACAGACGAGAATCACTATTAGCATAAAAGTATCAGAATCTACATATAACACAATACAAGATAAACATGCTATTAGTTATATAGCTATATATATAAAACTACTAATATCTGCTAGTGTGTTTATTTCAGTTATATTGCTTCTGGTTTGATAATTACAATTGACAGTAAAAGTTTTCGTGAAATAGCTGTGAAGTTCTTAAGTTCAGTATAATATGAAATTAGTGTGTCTTATTGAATTTATACAGCTAATAAAATTATAATTGCTGTGCTGATCAATTCGTCTTTGAAATGAATATTTGAATGGTTAGCAACTAGAAAGAATTTTATAATTGTAACTCCACACAAGCCGAGGAAAGAATAATTTACTATATACCAAATGACAGTCACACATAGAATGCTTAAAACTTTTGCTAAGTAATCCCTTGCTTCTATCGCTACAGAAATGCAATCGTGTATTTCTAAGCAAAGGACGTTGTCCAGATGGCCATCTTCGCGCGCCGGCACATCCGAGTCAGCCAGGTGAGTTCATCACCTACTTGGCATAGCGGGCTGGCACACTCACCCTCACCGTGGCAAGGCAAATGCCAGATAGTGCACCGTCATTATATCTGGGGGCCACGTCACTTACGCTAGGACGCGTGGTGAGCCTAAATTTGGCGCGTATGCGTTGCGTCACCCCCGGGTGAAAGTCGACGAGATGTAGGCGGATATTAAAATACTCGACTACTATACTCTCTGTTTAATATAAATATTCACATGCATTTCGCTTGTATAGTAATATTGTTGGTAATTTTTGTATTTTATTAAGAATTATTTTGTATCTAGCATTTAAAGGAACAGAATAATAAATTTAATTTGGCATTGTTCAAAAACAATGACCAGTTCAAATATGGAATTTAAATATTTTGTATTTCAATAATTAATTTCATAAGGATTTAATGATGCCGACGACATCATCGTCGGCATCATTAAAAAGTTTATCATCTGTCACGCGGACAAACTGACGTGTCTGAGACATCAGCATATATAAGACCTGCCACATTTCGAAACGTTTTGATTTTCATAATCTTCATTAAATATCTTGTCTCTATAATATTCTTAATATATCTGGCTTTTTACGTATTAGTTACATTCTAGTCAAAGATGATCTTTGCAATATACGGAAAGTTGATCGATGCCTTATTGAAGGTCTGGACCTTTGAATCTTAAAATTATGGATGTAAAATATTTGAATATTTTTGAATAAACACTCTAAAAATATCGACATGGATATTTTTAACATAGCTCTTCAGAACTTATTATGAATACTGAACAATCTCTGTTGTTGTGAAAGAGTAAAAAAAACGTCATAAAATTCAAAATGAAAAGTAAAATTAATAAAAAACTAACAGTAATTACATATGTTTACGTCCTATTAATATTAATTGATTAATTAATAGATTCAAATAACTGCATACGGCTATTGGTGGTGAAAATAATATAAAAGAAATTACGGTCTACTCTGTTTCATATTTTTTAATTTTTTCTGCAATCGGCCTTTTAATTAATTTGTATTTTTTTATGATTTTAGTTTTAAATGAAAACAGTTACCAGTACACCAGAGTGAAAGATTAGCTAAGCTGTTACAATCATTGAATCTAATAAAGATTTGCCATAGCCGTTGCACGGCAGCATATTTTTATAGATTCACTTAAAATAATCACGATTTCCCAAAAAACGTATTAACGTATGCAATACAAATTTTGTATTACACTATAACCTTTCTTACTGGATAGACATTTTAATTACTTTTCTACCTAATTACAACATTGTAGCGTATAGTTGCAAACTTCTTATGATGAAATATAATACAAAATATATGCTTTGGAAAGTCTCGTTTACTTTATAACGTTTAACTACTCTAGCCTCCTTTATGAAAAGACCATGGTATCCCGTTGTCATAATGTGTATTGGAATGCATCATATTATATATTGAAATCGCATGCGTGTCATGCGATATTATCACCATATTTTCATTCACCTCTGCAGTAAGTGACGATTTGGACATGATCCTGGCGCATGTGAGTCTGACGCACACGCAATGGTGCGGGCCGTCAGGGTTTTGAGAGGACCTCCTCAAAAACACATCGATAAATATAACGAGGTAAGTATTGGAGGTGGCTTGCAGGGTCCATCTTCTTCAGGTATTTTTTTTTCAATTTCGCTGAGTGACTTCTTTTATTTCACTGATACTAGTTAGCCGTTTAATGAAGGTACGTCGCTTCGAGTGCTTAAAATTTTGTTTTTCTTTGATAGGCAACCAGTTTGCTCTACATTTTTTTTTTGACCGCCCTTTGCCTATACCTTAATTGCAGACAGTAATGTATACAGATTTTTTCGTCGCTCCAGTTTCATTCTCCCTTTTCAAATGGCTAAACTATCTCAACTCATTCTTTACTACTCCGTCCAGAAATTTTCTTTCATCGCGTATGCTGTGGGAAATGCAATGAAATACAATTTAACCTGATTCACCATCATGGCCATCTGAATAGCTGGCGTTTTAACACCGCACCCTTCAAGTCCAATTTTCTACCATGTACTGGTCTACAATCAGCTATATTCGTAATCAACTACGACGAGCGGGTCTTCAAGGAAAGAGACCACGTCTTTCTAAATGGCCAGCAACACACTTGTGACTGCTTTGGGCGTACGCATGACTGAATCTTTTTTTAAAGGTTTTTTTTTAGGAATCTTTTAAAAAAAAGCTAGACTCACAAGGTTTCTTCACAACCCCACGACGATGCCTAGATGTACCTTTCAAGGACATTCCACGTGTATTATACAAAGAAATCAGCTTCACTGCCTTGATTCTACTTTCATTTTTTATGCCCTACACAACTTTCACTACCGGTTAAATGTAGATACATTAAGCATAATTTACATTGTGGATGACAAATCGCGTTCCGGCGAACTATTTCTTTTGTTCCAAAACAAATTTGAGTTCTATAAATGCATTTCCTGTATTTTTTCCTGTACGCCATCTTAGGTACCGTTGTTTATAGAGAGTTTTTAATTTGTCCAGATATTCCACCTCAGTTTTACAATCGGGTCATATTTTCACCCCTTTCAAACGTCTCGCCTGGCCTCGTTTAAAATTTAATTGTGATGATGAGTTGTTGAACATAAACCTCTATCAAGACATTGGAATACTCGTATAATTTGATTTCTATAGGTTTTCGCACTAATAGGAGCTTTGGGCAGACAACTAAATGACTGCTACACCAGCTCATTCGAACCAACACTAAAGCTGACAATCCCTCTATAGTTATTTTTAAAGAATTATTTCACCGACAGTCGGTTGTAAAATAACATTCTTCAAAATAACATATTCACACATGACTCGTATGTGTATATATATTTCTACGTTATACACATTTAAAATCCCCGTGAAAGCATTAATCTGTTTAATCAGCAAAATCGCTCACAACAAAAACCTTCAGTCAGTAATTCAAAATAATAATACGAAACGTGCTGTAAGTCTGTTCAATAAGCCCCTCGGTTGACTGATAAAAGTTATTGATTAGTCTGACGAATACCAACTGATAAAAAATTAAAACCGAGATCCGAATTACGTGCCGGTGGACGTTCGAAGGTCGAGTGTAGGTCACCTGAATGTCGAGCGCTCGGCACCGAAAATTACTGATAAAAGTGTCACGAAGGAGGCCCTTTGTTATTTAAATTACAGAATCGCGGGTACCGTCCCTAACGATAACCTACAAAGCTACAAAAATAACTGGATCACACTTTTTTTTTTTCTGTTTTGACTCAAGGAAGTTGTATGCGCAATATTTCTTTTGCGTAAGGTTATTATTTATTTTAAATTTTAATGTATTCATATCTGGTTTTCCATATTTCGTACTGAATATGAAATACCGGAAAAGTCATTAAACCAGATTTGTCTGTAAGCCTAATTCTCCATATTTTCCGAAAAATTTTTTCTCGAGATTTTAATGAGTCTTGAAAGAAATTCTTACAAAATTGATTCCACAACGAGTAATAAGGGTCGTGATGAAAAAAAAAGACAAATTAAATGCACATATGGCAATAGATGTATTTTATTTATTCACATAATAAAATCAAAATGAACAAAAAATATAACATATGAAATGGACGTGTTCAATTACGTTTCATTAAAACTTATCATACTTAACGATTGTTAAAAAAAATCGTTGTCTGTAAAGTCGGTTTACGGACGGTAGTTTGACGTGACAACGTCAAACATTACAGTAATATAATATACAGAACGACACAAAGAGAAACGTTAATTGTTTATAGTATCAATTATATGAATCTTCATTATTTTTCAGTCAATTGTAATATAATTTATCATTACTGCTCTCGCCGACCGAGGGTACTTTTTAAATAATAAATAATAAAAAAAAATAAAAGAAATATTAATGAAAAGATTAAACACATAAGCTTGAATAATAAGATTTTTAAATGCAAGAATTACTTACCATTATTGTCGCAATATTAAACACACATGAAAATCACAATAACATTTCAATTCACTTTAGAAACATTTAACGAAAACAGTTGGCTGATCGAGTAGAGGGGAGATAGATGCAGCACGAAACGAACTGAGCCGACCACTCGAGCCTCGCTTGCGGAACGGGACATCGAGCGTAACGGGACAATGACGTCAACTTTTTCGTGCATCAGCCCGTAATATCGAGTTATTAGACGTTGTCACGTCAAAACGTATTAGTACATTTTAAGACACAATATTAATAGATAATTTATATTTTTACACACAGACAGCTCACGTCTCAGTCCACTAGAAGGGGTAGGAAGAACTTATGGCCTGCCAGTTCGCCCTGTCCTGACATACCTACCTTGTCTCATCAATTTCATGAGTTTTGTTGTATTATTATCACTTCGCACCCCAATTTTTTTGAGGACATCTCCAATTTGGCCTTTTGAACCTACTTCATGCTTCTTATATTCGTTGTCTCTAATTGATCAAACCACCTCAACATTTTATTTTACACTTTTATCATATATTCTCTTTTATTGCACATTTTTTACGTGTCACCGTATTTTTCAATTTATCCAACAGATTTATAACACATATTGTATATTGTCAATCGTATCCTTTATAGCATATCCCCACTGCTATTTACATTTTTGAAGGCTTCATTTACGACGTTAACTTCTTATATTTTCCTTTCAATATTTTTTTCATCCTTGCCGTCTCTTGTAAACAAGCACTCGTTTACAAGAGATGACAACTATGAAACATTAGTTTGTGTAATCTTGCCTTCGTTTATAAATAAGTGATTCCAACGTGATGGTCAATATCCTCTGTAATTCGCATGCCGATGGAGCAAAAATCACTTGAACACACACACACACACACACACACACACACACAACACACTCACACGCGCGCGCGTGCGTGCGCAAACACACATACACACAGATGGAGAGAGAGAGAGAGAGTAATCTAATTTGATTCCTAGTACCTTAAACCGTAAGATATGATGAAAACTTGATTTTGAAAAACGGATTGAAAACAGTAACAGCCAAATTTTTTAAAATTTTTAAGTTTTCATAGCGAATAGTTAAAAAATCATCTTAGAAATGGGTCTTGGAAATAAGGTGTGAACTTACACAATGTTCTTGTAAATCGGCAAATTTGTCAATAGCGTCGTAGTTATTATTGTATTTTAATTTACTTTACAATGCTAATTAAAACTTAACAAAATTGTTACTCGTATTGCAATCCGCATAGTTTTTGATTAAATTCGGGTTTAAAAAAGAGCGTGCGTACAGTGTACACGTGTCGGAAGTGAAACTTCTTTGGCAACATTAATTAAAATCAGTAAGATTGTCCATAAATAATCAGAGATACCAATTAAAGGCTAAAATGCTAAAATTAAACATAAAAATGGAATATTGTAGGTGTCAAAGGATTGAGGCATAGTATTGAAAAGACTTCTATAAAAATTTTTAAATTTAAAATTACGATGAAATTTTGCATGATGAGTAATTACTAAATGAATACTAATAAAAAATATATCGTACAAATAATGTAATATTGTTATCGGGCAAGAAAACAAAAAATATATACACTTTTTATATTTAATACCATTATGATAAAGGATGTTTGAGCAATGTGCATTTTTTTTTTGTTTTAAAGAAAAACTATTGTAATTGATAGACAAATACGTACAAGCATATAATTCAAATTTGTCATTATCATTGTCGTTGTTATTATAATTACTAGTAAATTTCGTTTATATTAATATAATTATTATACTTTTATTTATTTAATAATTAAAAATTTGAAGAAGTCATAATAAGAACTATACATTTTCTACAATACAATTCAGGAGCCTCGTAAAAAGAACACTCTCTACAGCAATAGAGTATAGCATGCCTATTTTTGTTTCTTTCTGGCGATTTATCTTCTCTCTCTCTATCTTTTAAAATCTAAAGTCGTGACGGCCTCATCATCTCGCTTAAATTATTGTTATGCCGTGACGGTATTGCCGTGACGCGACCTTGAAATTACACCCTCAACGCGCCCAAAGAAGTTTCACTTCAAAATTTTGTATTTTTGCATGGTTGCAAATAATACAAAATTTTCTATTGTTATTTCTTACTTCATTGACTATAGTGCGATGTGTGCGTTTGCATGCTAAACGTACTGGATTTTTAGCTATAGAGGATATTTAGCTGTAGTGGTCATTTAGCTTTTTATAATTTTCAAAACATTTTTGAAAAGGAAAATCTGTGAAACCAAGTTGACCCTAATACGAATACGAAATGCAACTACTTTCAAATATTCGGCGTCTTTCTGTTATATTGACATTTCCTTACATTATATAACTATATAAATCCAAATGAAAACTGGCAGAAACGGCATTTCAGAACAACAAAAAGAAATAACTATTCCATGTAAAAAAAATAAAACCAGTCTCAAATCAATTCACACTACTTATGATCCGATAATTTTTAAGACTTAAAGACCAAATCTGCTAATAGACGTAAAGTACTTTGATATTGACATAATATATATCAATGATCGATTATTATGTCTTTATTTCAATATTTGCAGTAGTACTTTTCATTTTATTTTGATATTTCTTTGGCAATTAACACTTGCACCAACGTTAATCTTCAATCATATTCAGGTTATACCACATTATAATTATAATATAACTTGAACTAGAGACGCATTTTAAATGTTTAAAAAGTCCTTGAAATGAATGCATTTCAATATTACATTGAATTGTATTGAATTGCGTATGGCCATTACGTTTGTTTGAATTAAACAGGCAATAAATCGCTTCCTGTATTTTAAAAGCGCGTTCCAAAAGGTTTAAATTCGTTTAACGCATAAACCCTATACATCATCATTCATTAACGTCTAACCCTTCTCCAACTGAAAGGGATGGTATGTTCATACTATGATTGATGTGTGTGGTTATGGGAAGGTGTATGTATATTTATCCATAATGTGTACTGTTAAAAAATGATTTTTTTTTTAATTTTGACTCGAGACTTTCATGTGTTCGAGAGGAAGCGACAATTGCATTAGAATTTTTGGCATTCTAGGAGGCCGGGCGGCGGCGTGCGCGAGCGCTGAACGGCGCGCGTGCGGCGATTGGCCGCGCGCCAGACGCCGTCACGGGCTTACTTCCGACGCATATTTCTTTCGAACTCTTTGCTCCATAACCTTCTTCTAATACCAAACAATCAGATGGAGAGTGCTGATTAATAAAGTAATTATTACGTTCTTATAATATTATGATAGATACGTTTTATATTATGCGGCAGCAGCGATTCGATAATTATGTACGTAGTATACGTTTAACTCTGCCTATTACTCTGCCTTAGGGATTTGCGATCCACGAAGAAAAGCTTCTTTAAGATTATTTAAGGAAAATAATAAAATAAATAGGAAAAGAAAATTGAAATACTTAATAAAAACAAAACGTTAAAGCAATTTAATAGAATATTGAAGAATAATTTTACGGTGTTTAGCGACAAGCAAAAAATGCCCTTATTCACAACGATTTTTTTATTTTTGAAATGTTATATATATATATATATATATATATATATATATATATATATATATATATATATACTAAAACTGTGTACCGTCTTTATTTTATCTATTAATATCCTCATTTGTTTCCCACCTATGTTTTTACTTAATTTTTTCAATTTATCTAATTTATCTCGCAGAAGATTCCATATAAGATTACATTTACATTACTTAGAAGATAAAAAATAAAAGAAAAAACTTGATAACAATACGAGCACTACATTTGTCATTTGTCGCTTATAAATAATAGACGCCATATAAATTATTTACCTAATTTATTTAAATGTTTCTAATTGTCTCACAAGTCTTCGTGATCCATTACAAGTCAACATTCGCTTGACCTTCATTCTTCGCTTCGGGAAAATTATACATTGTCAAGCTATCTAGGCATTAAGATCTTATCATCACAGATCAATACTATGATAAGTTTAACCTAGACAAGATAATTTATCGTAACTGTTTTGAATCCAAAATTTGCTCTAAAAATATTTTCACATGTCAACTAACGTAAATCAGTTTAGAAAAAAAATCAATCATTTTAGTACAAAAAATCCGTAAATTGTAGGAAAACTTTAAATTGTAACGTTTTTCATCAGATCTGAAAATAGAATAATTACTATAAAAAGCTTTGCCCGTCAATAGTCGCTTTTTATTGTTTCAAATGTTGTTGAACAGTTTCTCGACCTAAGACTTTTAGAAGCAACGCACTAGTTTGTGGTTTAGTATTGACCACATAAATTATCGTGCGTGAACATTCAGGTCAATCAAGCGACAATTCAAAGCAGAGGCGGATTATCCTTAAGGCAAACTAGGCACGTGCCTGGGGGCGCGAGGGTACAAAGGGGCGCGCGAGCGGAATTGCGAAATAAAGAAAAAAATAAATTAAATTTGCATAAAATTAATTGTGTACCACACATGTAGTAACGCCAGTCATCTAATTTTTACTACTACTACTATTAGTACCAGTTATTTTTAATATAGGGACGTCGATGAAATGCTTGCCTACGGCGCTCTCAAGGTTTAATCAGACTCTGAAGGGTCGATTCATTTTGCCCGATACGACGTCTGTCTTTTGTCTTTGTCTTTTGTACGATACGACGTGGCAGCGAAATCGCGCGGATAAATGGTTAAGGTTGGTAAAAAATTAAGTGAAATTTTATAATTTTTAAATTCACTAAAACGTTACAATCAAATAAATTTTAATCGAAAATCGAAATTGAAAACTAGTAGTAAGTGTATAAAATAATTTATCGAATTTAAAGCATTCGCGTAGACTATAAACATCAGACGCGAAATAAGATGTCGTTTGGCTTGAAACATATTAATTGGTTAAGGAAGCCCTAAAACAATAATAGAATTTGAGGTTATCTACATGAAAACAAGAGTTTTAAGAATCACAAAGCACTAAATGTAGTGAATTAAAAAGTTCTTCACGTCACTTTGCGCTTCTATCAAGATTTCTCATCCGTTATCAGTTTTCATTACATCACATGGAAGCTTTACGACTCATGACTTACATTAAATTATGCTAATTTCTTACCTCTTAGTTGATAAATAAATACGCACTGGTATTAAAAGCCCATGAGACTTCAAATCAAATGAATTGAAGTATTGCACGTTCCAAATCAATTAGAAGGAAAACCTAATAAAAATCATTTACGCCACGGGAGACTCGAACTCGGGCGCACGACAGATGCGACGCAATACAATGTATGATTTTGCCAGCTTACACGCGCACGCATGAACGCACGGACGTACGCGCGCGCGCAACACACATACATACACACACATGTACACGTTCACGCGCAATGAAACAATTTCCCCAATTTTGCGAAATTTTCTTAGAGAAAACTACAAAACTCACATATTTAAGCTTCATAGTTTGAGAAACTAATTTTTTGCTGCGTATCACCCGAATGAAGAGGGCATGGTTAAAATTTGTTTTTACTGTCACCTTAATCCAATTAACAAATGTATCAAATCAATAATGTGTCAAATGAAAATATTCAATTGGACCTTTATTCTGATGGACAGTGCAAAAAAATAAGATTTGATAAAAAGTCCATATAAATAAAAGGGTATCAAAAAAATAGATACATAACTATGTTAACGCTAAATTTCAATTCGAATGACTATTTCTAGTTCGACTATAAAGCTGACATTTTACTTCGAGGCCGTATACCTCTTTAACCCTACGACATTCAAAGAGTTTAATATTTGCCGTATAAGCCTATCCCCCCCATAATAAACCGGTAAGCTTCTATGACATTCAAGATATTGTCAGAAAGAATTCAGTGTATCTATACTTAATATTATAAACGCGAAAGTTTGTAAGGATGGATTATTGTTGCTTTTTCACGCAGAAACTACTTAATGGATTTCGATGACACCGTACAATAATATATAGCTTATCCATCAGAATGACACATAGGCTATAATTTATAAAGATATAGTGTTAATTATTCAAAATATAACGATAAGTGTCAAGTAAGCAGGAAAAAAATCTGTCATCTGCGAGCTATTCTGGCGTGCGCCGCAAAAACCGTTGGAATTACACGTATATAATGTATACTGGAAATGTTTATCTTAAATAGTCCTACAAAAAAAGCCCGCGACAGCATACATCTATCTTTTATGTGTAAGCCATTATCACCAAAATAGTGAACCATAAATGCAATAATAATTGATAATTTATTTCTAACGCACATTTGGTAGTAACAAATTGATATTTATATCAAAATACATACTTTTATCGCATCTGGTGTTTAAAGTAGATAAACTTTGTCTTTTGCACTCCATCATTTGGACAAATATTTGAATAGTTATGACGAATGACAAGCGAGTTCGCGATATTACGGTGCGGTCCGGTGGCAGGATCAGACTATAAAGGTAGCAGGCATACATTTGAGCACGCAATGTTTTTCCCACGGCCAGCTCTATGTGGCTTGCTCACGCGTTTCTAAATTGCAAAACCTGCATGTTTATATAGACCAAAATAAATCGTTTAATATAGTTTATAGGGGTATATTGCAATAGTCACCTATAACTTTTGCATTATAACCATCAATTATATACTTTCGTACCTATCTATCCTTACAAACTATAGCGTTTATAATACCTATAATACATATTAGCGAGTTCATCTTAAAAAATACTTAGTTCCAATTCATATACATTACACAATATAATTGTTTGAACACTTATAACTGGAGAATAGCTGGACCGATTTTCATTTTAATTAATAGTGATGTTATGTGTAAACTGAAATGTACAAAAAATCAGTAGGTATGGATTATGTTTATCTTCCAACAATTTTTTAAGCTGTCGCTTTATATTTATTTAAAAAACGTCAACCATGTAAAAGAAATAGCTACGAATATATAGGGGCTGTGGTTATATCATCAATGTGTATAAATTGGCCCTATAAAAAATCTACATATGAATAAGATGAAAGAATACATTTTATGCCTACGCGGACGGAGCCGCGGGCAAAAGCTAGTAATAAATAATTCCCTTATGATACACAAATTACCTGATGAACTAAAATTAGGGCACGCTTTTTGCTACATGTGGTGCAAGTGGCAGATGAAAATAATTTCCATTTATCTACATCGTGTCTCCTTTCATCTTTCTAACGTATTATTTTACAATCGGGATTTCTTGTGTAATCATACTATTTCGGGGTCGAAGCCTCGAAAAAATCAAACTAATGTCCGCTTCAATATGTTCCGCTTGCAAATCAAATATTGGAAGCATAAGCCGTTGTCGATCGTCATCAGATTCTTATTTTTTCGAAAAGCAACCTATTTTGGAGTCACAAAGTTGCGTCGAATGTCGCAAGTTACGTTGAAATCGATTGAATTTAACAAAAGATATAGTTCAAGAAAAATTAAAAAAAAATGTTTTTCAAAATGGTATCGAAGTACTCGTCAAGACGAATTAAACGAGCCCAAACTCGATGGGGTTATGTCGTTTAATTACGGAGTTCCTATGGCCATCTTCCAACTCCATCATCAGACCCTAGTTACGATATAGTATCAAAGTACTCGTCAAGACGAATCAAAGGAGCCTAAACTCGATGGGATTGCATCATTTAATTGCGGAGTTCCTATGGCCACCTTCCAGCTCCATCATCAGACCCTGGTTAACATATAGTATCAAAGTACTCGTCAAAACAATTCAATTGAGCCCAAACTCGATGGGATTACGTCGTTTAATTACGGAGTTCCTATGGCCATCTTCCAGCTCCATCATCAGACCCTGGTTACCATATGGTATCAAAGTACTCGTCAAGACAAATCAAAGGAGCCCAAACTCGATGGGATTGCGTCATTTAATTGCGGATTTCCTATGGCCACCTTCCAGCTCTATCATCAGATCAGCTCTATGTCATAATAATATTTCATTGTCATCCGATTTATACATACATACAAAATTTCAGCTCAATCGGAAACCGGGAAGTGGATAAAATTTAACTTGCAAGATTTGATTACAGACCGACAGACAGACAACGGAACAGGTGAAACTAAATAAAAGCTTGTAAAAAAGATGTAGATGCGCGTCTGTAATCTATCAGACGAAGTCTCTACCTGTCACGAGCTGTATTTAATTGTTTAAATTAAACACACTATATACGAAATAATCCTTTGATTAAATACACCAAACGTTATTTTTCTTTGTGTTATGTAAATACGAAGAGTAATTAAGAGTTCATTAGCCCAATTTTATTCGAAACCGTTTTAGAAATAATGTAGATTCAGTTTTAAATGGAACGTGAAGCTGGCACGTTGGAAGCATATTCGCTATAGTCAATAAACGGCAGCCTTTTTGAAGTTATAAAAGTATAAAATTGTGTGTTCTTTAGGAATGTGAAATATTATAATTGTCGTTGGGCTATCTTTTGATTGGGATGCGATTTGCTCGTGAACGTTTCTTAATTACTTCGCTTTCATCAGCATCACTAATAAAAAAATTCACTTTATATCGTCTCATTATGAGTAATTTCAGCTACAAGTATACAGTTAAAATTTTATAGAGTTATTGTTTGATTGTCTGAGTACACAAGGTAGCGTAGTTGAAGTCAACTCAACGGCCTGAGCACGAACACTCGCGGCTTGCGATGTGCTAGAGTTTTGATAATTCATTGTGCGTTACCTTACTAGCTGCTGATGAACCTAAACTGATTGGAGAGCAATGGACCAGCTAATTGCATGTCGCACCGCTGGTCAAGCATGTTTATTACCGCCTTTTGCATGTACATCACTACATACAACATGTCTTCTTAAAAAAAATCTTCCTTCTCCTTATTGTATCTTCCGAGGTGTGTAGTTCGGTCAAATACTACTGTTTTAAATTGCCTCCAACTGTGTTAAAATAGTCATTCACCTTATATATGGCTTGCTTTGTATTATCTGAAATTTTTAGAAGTTCGTATATGGGAAGTCTCTGTCCCGTTTGAGATTGTAAATGTCCTTTGCAACTCAAGTTTTCTTTTACTGTCTCGTTGATTGTTTTGATTTTTTTTGCGCTTATTGTAGTCCTTTTTACACGCTTTATATTAACTTCACCTGTATGTTTGTATGTATGTATGTTTGTAACTCTCCTTTGGCGGCTGCTGACTCCAAACGCCCTCTGTTGGAGATTCTCTATACTACCTGCTTCAGTCTCATTTTGAAATTTGACACCTCAAATTTTATTATCGAACGCTAAAAAGTGGAAAATAAATATAGTTTAAAAAAACTAAAAAACAAGCTTTTATAGTGGAATAAACTAAAAAGTAGAAAATAATTTGAATATAGAAATCAATTGACCCCTCAAGCGCGCAATGCCATTATAGTGACATTTGTGACTGATGCGCCACCCACTAGAACGGCATAACTCGCTCTTTTTTGGTACGACACAAAAGAAAAATACTTTTTAAATTTCTGGGTTATACTACATTATTATACGAAATTGAATCTTATAGCTTAAAAAATAAGGGAGCAGAAAAATATTTACTGTTCTCGTCACTTGCGTCAAAAAAATTTACAACGATGTTTTAAATCCGCGTGATGCCATACGCTACGTCATCTCAGTTTGCGGTGAATTGTTGTGTGCTGATTTTGCTACGAAATTATGGATAAACTAAGAAAACCGTAAGTATTTCTCTTTGATAAATATACTAAAATACGTAGAAACGTTTGGAGAATCATATAAATTATAATGTTTTTCGAAAAGACTTATATCTAAAATAAGCCGAAACTTTCATCCTTTATTCTTTGTTGTATAACATGGTCGCTATTGTTCAATTTTAGTTATTGATTTTAAATATTATTTCAATATATTATTTTATTTCAATGATTTCTAATGACAAATTAAACTATTAGCTTTTGTCTCGGTGCAAAATTTGTAGTGAATTTACGTATATGTACAAAAAAACCGTTACATTTGCTAACGGCCATCGTCTGTTGTAAGCGGTGAGGGAGACATGTTTTCCAAATTTCAACCGTAGTACAGTCAAGCAAAAAGTAAAAAATATAAAATTTACGATTTTGTTCGAATGATTGAATTATTGAAATTCAGAATTAATTGAATATTATTATAAACTATGGAAATAGGATAAAAAAAGAAAATGTTAATATTGCATTTCTTTCAAATTCACTTATATTGCAAATTTATTTTTATTTTGTATATAAATATTTACCATGTTTTATAAACTTGGAAAATATGAGATTTTTTTTGTAGGGAAAGTATTTACGAGGAATTTTTTTTTCAAACTCTATCACATTGCAAATCTTTTTTTATTTTGTTTATAAATATTTACCTACTATGTTTTATGAATTTTATTTTGTTATATATATATTTTTTTGGTTACATTACAAATATTGTTTTTGAAATATATAATACATTTTTTATAAATTTCTGGTCTAATATCATAAAACAAAAATGGTCCGAAAGTTCAACGTCCCTGCGTTCACGACGTATTGTGGACTTGGTGCTGAGCGAATCGGATCAATCACTGCGATCTCCAGCTCCTGTGCGAATCCCTTCGCCCGCTGGATCGCTATCCCAGGTCGTTCGTCGGCGCAGCCATTTCCGTCATCTTCCACATCATCACCACAATTCGAACGCCCCAAAACGGTTAAATACGTACAAAAACTAGTGTTTGTGACTGTTTTTAGAAGTTTTGCATTTATTTTTAACCATGCTTACATTACAATCTTATTATTACACGCTTTATATTAACTTCACTTGTATGTTTGTATGTATGTATGTATGTTTGTAACTCTCCTTTGGCGGCTGCTGACTCCAAACTTGTCCTTCTATAAATCCTCCCTAAATGTGGTAAAATAATAAATACTTACGTATTTCCGACAATCAAAAGGCTATAATAAATAAGATGTTGGACATACATGATAATTAAGAAATAAATTTAGAATAAAATCATTCAATCAAAAAAACATTCTAATGGAATTAATATTAAATTCCATTTGCATGAATATTAAATTCAATTTCAAATAAAAACGTTAAAGTCTGAATTGTTTTTAGAATTTATCACTGCAAATTTTCTCTTTAGTTCAAAACAAATCTGACTACTGTCCGCCCTCTGTTGGAGATTCTCTATACTACCTGCTTCAGTCTCATTTTGAAATTTGACACCTCAAATTTTATTATAGAACGCTAAAAAGTGGAAAATAAATATAGTTTAAAAAAACTAAAAAACAAGCTTTTATAGTGGAATAAACTAAAAAGTAGAAAATAATTTGAATATAGAAATCAATTAATGAACCAACAATAAATATTATTATTGTGAAAAAAGCGTGGGGCGCTACATGTTTGTCCGTTCTTGAAAAGCGCCCCACGCTTTGTTCACAATAATAATATTTATTGTTGGTTCATTAATTGATTTCTATATTCAAATTATTTTCTACTTTTTAGTTTATTCCACTATAAAAGCGTGTTTTTTAGTTTTTTTAAACTATATTTATTATTGAATACGATCATAACAAAATTTTTTGTAATAGTCGTAAATAAGCCTTTTGCATTATTGAACATTTTTAGCAACTAGGTGAAATGAGCCTCGTCTTCTCATAATGCATAGTAATTCTGTAGTCATCTATGTTTTAAGCAATCGTATAAATCCGGAGTACTATATTTTACTTTATCTTTGTCTATTAAATTATTAACAATATCTATAGAAAAAACTACATATACATATAGAGACGTAAATTTTATTCATTATTAATTCTATTATTTTTGGTATATAGTAAAATATTTCGTCATGTTTTAGTAAATGTCACACTAGTTTTATCAGGTCGTTTTATCATAATTGTTTTGTAATTGTACCGCTGAGGCAAATTCTCGCGCAATCCATAATAATGTTATGAATTGTGCTCGCAAGTTAAAAATAGAAAGCATAATAATTCCCTTATAGAAAAATGTACCTAACTATAAAATATTGTAAACAAACAAGCCCTCTGTGCGCCGGGCAACAATTGTTTCTGCCAGCGCTTTTGATCACCGGCACACAAAAAAGTTGTCTGTGCTTTTAATCAGACCCACTTAGAGCTATGTATTTCGATGCGTTGAATCCGAATCCGAGGTCCGTTTGACTAGTGTAAGTGAAGGTTTTGAGTTTTTTTTTTGAGAATTTGCTAAAAATCACCAAAAAGGACTAAAATTTGCAATAATACAAACGAAAAAAAATTTTCAGAAATTAGATCAAGTATCTTGATGTGCTGAATTCGAAGTTGGTGTGACCGACCGGGCACACGCGAATGGAACCCTTAACAGCCCGTTTATGTTATTTGCTGATCGGCTGACTATTCGCAGAAGAGTCCCCTCGCCAATCTAGGCCGTCGAAATAATACCTCTGAACACTAAGTGTCTATAGAGGCACAGAGTTTCACCTCCGACATGCCAACACTTATGCGATGTAGTATAGTAGACCGTACACTAAAAGCAGTGCTGTGGTAGTGCAGGCTTGATGCTTTTTTTTTGCGCAGGAGGAAGGTGAAATCTTCATCGGAAAGATGAACACGCGCACAAGCACGTGAACAATGTCAGATTTTTCCGACTAAAACACCTCCTCGGATTTTGCTGTTAGCCCACTTTCACAACATAACCGAACGTGTTGCGCGCGGCGAGCGTTGCACTCAAGCCGCAGATAGTTTATCTAGGGTCTTTAAGAGACTAATGAGCCAATAGCTGGAGGGGTTAGATCGTGGCTTTCCAGGCTTTGGGATACCAATGACGGCAGCCTCTTTTCAGATGTCTGGAAAAATGGCCTTGTTGATACTAGTATTAAAAATCGCCATCAGCAGTAGAATCAGGTTTGGCGGTAATAGCTTGAAAAGCCGATTACTAACTCCATCGGGTTCCGGAGTCTTCTTTGAACGGAGGTCTCTAATACATGATTACAGTTTGTCTGCAGTAACTGGAGAGAGATTGATACTAGAAGAAGAGTCGAGTAAATGAGCTACTACTCTGTTTACGTCGTCCAAGTGGCGTTGGTCGGTCAGTTGAATACTATTAGTGCATTGGTTCTGGAGGCTGTCTGTTAGACACTCTGTCTTTTCTTTGTCGTCAAAAGCGAGCGGAAGATCGTTTCTCAAGAGAAGGGGCATCATCGCGATTGTATCTGATTTCAGAGCTTTCGCCAGTCAGCAGTACGCCTGGTGGGACGGCGAGATATCTTCCGTCAGATTCTGCCAGTTATCATTTCTGAGTTCACTCGTGCGTTCTTTTACCGCGCGCTATAAAGAATGCAAGCGAATGCGATTTTATTCTGTGGGATAGGTGCGATAGGCGCGGGTAGCAGCGTTCTTTTGTCTCAAAAGTCTCCAGACATCATTAGATAGTTTCCATCGACGAGCATTCATCGCTGGAGGCCACCTCGAGCATTCGTACGTGATGCGTTCTAGATGGCTTGTGAGAGAAGTGATCGTATGTATCACTTCGTCTGTCGTAGGTATTTACATTGCCGGGGATTTGAATCAGTTCAAGTGAATTGATAGACTCAATCCTCTCGGTCACTTGCGTTCGATTTGTAATCGTTTTGGAAATCTGTGATCAGTAGGGGGTGCCCAGCTAAAAAACCACGGAGCATTGGTTTGAGTTTAGTTGGTCATCGTGTACTTCTATAGACTGGACCGACAGCGACACATTTTTGAGTAATACAATACCCAAAACGTCCGGTCTACATTTTCTTTTCTTAGGGTAGTGAGTAGGTTGAACAGGAGATATTATAAAAGAGTGTATCTGTGAGTGATTCTAGTATACGATCGTTAGGGTTTTTCTCACGCGAACCCCAGCGTTCATGTTTACTGTTTAGGTCACCTGCGATGATGACCGCTGAGCCTAAGTTTGGTAACTAGGGGCACCACTGAGTAAGATTTTAGAGAAAGGGAGGTATACAGAAGCAATGGCGGTCGGCTGATGGCCAGTCATCGCTAATCTGCATATGGAGGCGTCGAGATCAGTGAGATCGAGAGTATCGATAGGAATACGGTGTAGAGATTTTTTGTAATAAATGAGCGTTCCACCCAGTCGTTGGGTGATGCGATCGTTATGTACTGACATATAGTTGGCTATGTTGGGCTCGCGTGTGCTTCGGTTAAAAAGGTCTCTTGCACTAGGAAGGATCTAGCACAGGATTGCTCACAAATGTCTGTACCTCGGTTTTTTGTCGCACGAGACCGTCAGTGTTGAAAATAACCTAATGAAGCGGAGTGGGGCTTTAACCGAATGGTGTATTAATCGATAACGATTTTTAATTAAGATTTTTAACTGCCTCTACAAGCAAGGCCTTTGACTAGAGCGAAATTTTTGTGCCGGCGAAGCGGGATGCGAGCTTATCGAGATCGACAACTGCAACGAATGCTCTGAGGTTATGACCTTAGCCCAATCGTCAGCAGCTGAAGGCTACGACGTAGACGGGCTAGTTTTGAAAGTTGAGGACGTTTCCGTATCGCGTGATGGCGGGGGATCTGACCACTTGCATGGAATGGTTCACGGACGAGGGGTAGCTGCCGCCGTGGGGGCTGGCCGGTGCGCGCGCCGGCACTGGCACAAGCGCGGGTACAGCCTTTGTGGGGGCCGACTCAGGTGCCGGGGGCGAGGAGATGTCCACCTGTTTGGAACCGGTTTTGTCGTTTTTGTTATGTAGCCTTCGGCGTGTTTGTCGGTTCTGTTTGAATTTTGGGGCCTTGGGGCATGTTTGCAGTACTTGGTGGAGTATCCGATTTCGCCACATAGGACATATCCAAGTAGATCCGTTGTGTTTTTTTTTTGCGCGCGAGCACTCTATTGTAGCGTGATCGCCTAAGCTTTTTACATAGCGCGGATGGACGGTGCAGTTTTTCGCCGCCTGGACGTAGATCTACCAATTGTGACACTGAGACGATTTTGCTCTTTTATGAAAAGTTTTGTCTTTCATGCCATTTATTTGGTAAGCAGATTTTATTTTACAAACATTTGCCTTCGCGGGTAAGGGGCTAAATTATAAGTACTATGTCGTATTCGAAACTGTTTTTTTCGACCATACGGTGTACTGCCGAGGCTGGGATATTTTGTGAAATTAAGTCCGTTTATATATCATCGATTGCGAGCTCGTGGGGGACGTCGCGAATGACAACACACAGTTCACGTTCTTCGTCAAGCGAAAAAGGTATGATAACCTATGCGCATTGCCGATAAGAGTGGCTTCAATTTTCTGTGAATGGAAGGTGTAGACAGAGTAATGCTGATTCCGTTTTTAGTGTTTGTCGCTTTATGGAAATTTATGTATTTAACATCAAAAGCGGCCCGGATGAGTGTCCACTTGTCTTTTTCCTGTAAAACGATCGAAGGTGGCTATTTCATTTTTAGTTGAGCGCTGTCGACCTGCATTTGGGGGGGCGGAGGAGATGAAATAACGCGCTGATGACGCTGGGGCTTCTGCGGTGGTCCGTGTAAGCTTCGTCGGTACAGTATGGTGCAAAGACGCTACTCTAGCTTTTTTCTCGTTTTTCTCTATGATTATAAATTCATCGGCGTCTCAGTTTGAGTGACGCTCGACCTCCATCGCGTTCTGTCTTTTAATATCTTTATGTATCATAGATATTCAAAATTGTCTACGATGTGGGGCTTCTAGGACGTGTCGATCTCTATGGTCGATCTAGGCACTGGGGTTGCTGAGGTTTTCGGCGAGACGCCGGATTATTAACAGAATTCTGTAAACCATTCGGACAGTCCGTTTGCTTTTAGAAAAGCTACTAAAATGTCCATGAAGAAGAATGCCATCGCGTGGCTGAATATGGATCGCCCGGAGTGTAAATAAGAGTGCCTCCTGCCTGTGTAGACGGGGGGTAATGTTCAAGTTTTAAGCGGTTTTAATTAATAGTTCAGTAGTTCAATAAGACACGCTGTCATAATGAATGTTATTTTGTCATTTGTAATATTTGTTAAGTAAACTACAAATATCGAGATGATCTACCGATGTCTCGAAATTTTCACGTGCGTATTGAATAGCTAAGAGACGCGGAGTACAATGGTTCTCTAATTATGTGAACAATAGGCACTGCGTCACGATCGGCCAGCGATTCTGAAAATGAAAATCGACCGCAGGTGTTCAAACAGTAGACGGTCGTCCGGCGGCATGGGTTGAGGGGGGGCGAACAGTGTGTGTGAGTGAGCGGTGAGTGTGTCTTCGACGTCGCTTGCGGGCCCGGGGGTGTGAGCCTATAACCCTAGCTGCTCCGAAACCGAGCTAAATCTGCAATATACATAGTAAAAGGAGAACGGAGAATAGGATTCGGATGTTCGGAGGATGTGCCGGGCGACACCGATATTGGCTAGGAGTCTCCTCCAAGGCTGGTGGTATCACAGGCCCGTCCAGTTTACCGTTCCCTGAAGGGGAAAGGTCAGCGTCTGGGCTTACTGCAAATGATATCGTTGTCACAGTTAGGTGTCCACGATTTGATCTAAAGGGTTTTCAAAAGTATGTTCGTACAAGTTGTGAAAGTTTTAATATAAAACTTTCAAAACTGTTAGAACTAAAAAACCTAAAAATTAAGTACTATTATTAGGCGCAGGCGGCCGGGCGCTGCGGGTTGGCTCTCATTCGGCGGGGCCGGTAAGGTCGCAAGCGGTACAGCGTGAGCGACGATCTGCACAAAAATGCACAACAATGAAAGAAAGCACAGGGTAGAGAGCGCTTAGAACGGGCGACCGGGAGCGTCCGTTCGGAGCGGAGGATCTGATTGGACAGGAGGAGGCTTGATGCAGCATGCAGTTGCATTTTTATAGTATTTTCTGCAATTTTCGGATTCGTCCTTCAAAGTGTGACCAGTTAGAGGGGTCGATATTAGACCATCGAATTAAAACAGCCCAGAGCTAAAAATCTGTCCTCGATCGGAAGCCGTACCGTCGAGACAGCTATGCTATTTTTCGACATCAATTCTGGACCGTGCCGTAACAGGGGCTGCTTTTTGGCAGCCTTGAACGACTACTATTAGCGATCAGCGGCCCTACCGTAATGAGGGCCAATAAATCCAGTAGTATTAGTCATACGAAAATAAAAAATATGTGGATTTGTTGATGAAGACAATTTCATTAGCATTCAATCCAAAACATTCTTTATAATTTTTTTTCAATATGCCAAATGAAGATCTGCGATTTTTTCACAAATCTCCGAATTTAAAAATTCTCTACTTTTATTACATAGATGGGAGTTACTTCTTGCAATATTGTATTCTTCAGAAGCCATGTTACCCGCTTATGAAGAGCTACAGTCGCTTGATGACGATGCCTGCAAGCCTGCTTTCTCACCCTGACTAGACGCCCATACTGAGTCTCCGAATTCTTGTATCGTAAAATACTTAACACTTGTACTTGCCATGACGACACACACGCCATTAACTGAGGGACTCTGCCAGATGGTTCTGTTGCCCATCGACACCATGTGGCGAATCCTGGTTGCAGGTACAAGCAATCAACACCACTGATGGATATTTTTTAATGTTTGTTAAAAAAAGGAATTTTTGATGGATCCAAATATAACAAGAAAAATACTATTTTTAAATGTTATTCCAATGACAATTTTTTACGATTTTTAGCGTTTTTCCCACAATTTACTCAAAGCTGATGAGTGTATAAGCCAAACCAACTTCGAATTAGATTCAATGGATCAAAATACATAATCTAGTTTAGAAATATTATTTAAATTTGAATAATTACAATTGTTCAAGATTTATTAGCGATTTATAGCGGTTTTTCGCGATTTACTCAAAATTTCGAGAGTAGACGAGTAAACCAACTTCGAATTCGGATTCACTATATTAAAACAAATAAGAAATATATTTGATTTAGTTCGAGGAATTTTTTTTCGTTTTCATAACTGCAATTTTCACGATTTTTAGCGATTATCAGCAGTGTTTATGCAATCCACTTTACACTTGAAGAGTTAACGAGCTAAACCAGCTTCGGATTCGAATTCAGCATATAGAAATACATTAGAAATATAATTGATCTAGTTCGAGAAAAATTTTTTCATTTGCTTAATTGCAGTTTTTAGCCATTTTTGGTGTTTTTTTACAATTTACTCAAAACTTGGACAGGTACCGGTCAAACAAACCTCAAATTCGGATTCAGCGCATCGAAATGCATAACCTTAGATAGATTTGGTCAAATGCACAGAGAACTTTTTTTTTTGCGTGCGGGTGTGATTATTTAAATCTTTTTTTAGTGGGTTTATTTTGTGTGGTAGAATTTTCGAAAAGCAATAAATCTTGTTTGGTCGTGTTGAACGAGAAATGGTTAGGTTTTATTTCTTTATTTAATTGGAGGACTTTCTAAAAGACAGCCAGCATGTATAAAAAAAGAAGTGCGGCGCACAAAAGCTAAATTTTATTCTTGCAATTGGAGCGACAACAAGACAAGTGCGATACCGACAAACACCCAACTGATTCTGTAGCGATCTATTATGACTCTGTATTTTTGAACATACATCTTCTGCTGTTCTACCTGGTACCTTTAACTCAATCTGCAAACCTCCGATAGGGTCATTTCATAAAAATTAGACATAATAAAAACGATTCAATATCCTTAAAATTTTCATTCTCATCCATTTATTTAAACCTTTGGTTCGTATCCAGTTTATGGATACTAAAAAATTGTTTTTAAATTTATTTACAGCATTGATATGTTTTTCATATATTTTATCAGAATTTTATACAATTATAAAAAAAAAATTGTAAATGTACAGTACAAGGCTGTCTCTCAGCTAAGGCAGAATGTACACTTAGGCAAAGTTTCCAATTATTAATGAAATTCAAACTCATAATGAACTTTTACAAGTCGAAGCGAAAGTGATTGGCGTTTAATCGACCTCAGGCTGTCGAGACTTGTGAGCTACGCATTAACTTTTCGCACAGCTCATCGTATTTCTTAGAAAATGAATATGTGCCTGACTATTTAATGAGTATGTGACGACTATGTATGTATGTGTATGTATTGTATTCAGTGTTCTTTTATATGGTTCGATTTTTGATTTGCATGGCTCTTTTGTTCGGCTTACTTTATTTTATTACTTGAAGATGGCTTAAAAAATATATATTTGTCATTGAAAGCATTAGCTTTCATTTTTAGCACTTATTAAGTAAAGCTTGCATTGTAACAAGAAACTATTGGAGTAGTATATTCAGATTCTATTAACATTATTTTTTTAAGTTGTATAATGATTTAAGAACCTATAGTATAGGTTTCTAGTTTAATATAAGAATCTACAATATAGTTCATATTATGTATTAGAAAACATCAAGTTAATATTAATTGAAAGGTTGTATTGTAAAATGGGGTTTCTTCGAGTATTTATAATGGATCCAATTATGTTTTTAATGTATATTTAGTCGGTTTCACGCACCAACTGTTACGCACAAATTGAGTTATGTATGTAGTTAGGTATCTCATTCATCAACATTATGATTTTTGTTAACAGTCTCGAACTGGCGAAATATTGGTGCCAGGAATCCTGAAACATTAGCTTTTGTTTTAAAGACTAATTTAGAGTTTTAAAAAATGTCCGAATGTTTTAAAACCTTACAGTTTCATAGTGGAAAATCAAAAAACGTTATCTCTTGAATTGGTCTAACTTACGGTACATAATCCGATTGCAAGTGTAAGTTTGTAATCGCTAAAAAAAATCTACAAATTGACTATTTTCACAATTTTTTCCATTGCTGGTGCTGTAAGACCTTTCTTCTTGACAAATTTCATGATTCTAGGTCAATGGGCAATAACCCTATAGGTTTTGATTCCCTTGCGATTATCAAAATATGCGGCATCAATGACCGTATTTGGCTGTATTTTTCGATTATCTTGACTTAGAAGTATGATGTTTTCTATCTTCAAGGAACCGCAAAACTGAGTATTTGGTATTAGTTTAAACTTGATACCACCACGCGTTCTTGAGAAAAAGAGTGTTGACAGACAAATAGTAAAGTGACCTTCTAAAGGTTTATATTTCCTTTTGAAGTAACAAACTATAAAAATGACCCAACATACTTTTATTTTGCTAATAACATTTCTCTTTTATTTAAAATAAATATACGCGAAGAAAAATTCATCAAAATAATAACCATACTACTGAGTCTTTAATTTGTTCAACGCTTCTAGTTTATTATTCAATAAAATAAAGGAAAAATAGTTAAAACTTAATTTACACAATAAACATGTTGATATCAATTTGAGAATTGGCGATATCATCGTGAACTTGCTACAAACACTGTGTATTTTAATTTTGCCATAGATGATAGTTTATATTGCAGTTTACATGTTATGGGGTAACGGACAAACTGAGCTCTGCAGGTTGTGGAATTAATTAAATAAGGAGATAACAGACGTGACTGTAGCAGGGTTGGTGTATTTTATCTAATAACATAAATAATATACTATTCTACTTTGGGGACAGCTGCTGATTTGAAACACTATATTCGAGCAATTTATAAACTAGAACCTAGAGTTAATATAAAAATTCACTTTAAAGAGAATAGCATCCTTAATGTCTGGTACAAATGTATTAAAATTACGAACATGTAATGTGCTGGCTTTTATCACTAGCTTTGCGTGTGTAGATTTTCTTGATCGACATTTCAATCTTTATTGAACTCAGAATTTTATACCTCATTTTGATGTTATTTTTTCATTTCATTTTCATTTTCATCTTTTCATTTCCCTCTTCATGCAAATCGAGCAAATAGAATGGAAATAATGATGGACAGAAAAATATGGAAATGATAACAGAAAATTAATTTTTTTCTGCACTACTTGGATACAATTAGCATGAAATAAAGCTCATAATTTATGTGTCGATGACTTCTCTCTGATATTAAATTTCATCAAAATATGATGTGCCACTGTCGACTTATAAAAGACATTCAGACAGATAGGAAGATAAAGAAACAGTACCTTATATTTTACGGGATCACGTAAATACATAGTATTTGATACACCAAATTTAAATACAATAAGTTCTACCATGGAGAAGTTGTAAGAAGATATGTAGATAGATAAATAGATAAGAAAAAAGTAACCTATGTTTTTCTCAAGAGCTCAAGCTACCTCCATTTAATATTTTAATGAAATCAAAACACGTTTTAGTTATAAAAAAATAAATAAAAAAACAAAACAAATTTGAGCTTATGATATTAATATAAACTTCTCTTTTAATTATATCTACCGACTCACAGCACTGTCTGATCCCAAACTAAGCAACGAGACTTGTATATTGAGTAACAGATAGTAATTTTCAAACTCATTAGAATATTTGAAAATGATTTCTTATGCATAAAATGTGGGAATATCACTGTAACGCAAATTTTTAGGTTTTTTTTGTTATGCATTTGAAAACTTGTTTGCAATAGGAAAATACTCTATTATTCCACTGATTAATTACGTGTTCTACGGGCGTGACTCGCGGCGTCGAAACAGTTTTTGTAAGTATTAAACATAAGGAACTCCATCTCAAGAGTAAACGAAAACGTGGCACAGCGACGCCTACCGAAGTTTCGGGTAGAAAATTCGCGTGATGGAATATTAAGCAGTTGGAAAACTAGTGCTCGTCGTGAATTAGTAATGTGTGCTTTGAGTTAAAAATGCAGTAAGGATAAGGCCGTACTGAGAGCCGGACGGCGCGCGGCCGTCTAATGAAACTTGAATAAATAATGAACACAGGAAATGTGTTTTTTTTAAAGTATGTTCTCTGCGTATATTACTGAGTACTGGCAAAAAAACCTGGAGATCTCGAGGGCCACGCAATCGTGTCAAATGGTCTCGTAACACATGGCACGTGCTATATCTCATTGTGAAATATAATTATATCTCATTATAACATAGATATGTACTATGTGCCTCTGATCACCCGGTGATGTGATGATACCGGTTTGTATTTTGTTGATCGCTTAAACATCATTGAATATTCGTCACTTACTTCTTATAAAGAAGAATAATTACATTTATTTGGATCCATGGTAGTTGATTCATGTTTATTCTCTGTGGGGTCTCTTCCAGAAGTCTTATCTTTACAGTCGATTGTACATATAGCATCTTATATTTGTTCTGTTTCCATGATACCGATCAACGCTATCCTTTAAAGCTTAATTCCCGCATCACCATTATGTAGAGAGTCGGTTATTATTGTTTCGAAAAATTGAAATATCGCTTTGCGCATGCGGTGGACGGGACAAGTACGCTGTTTCTTAGTTTCAACAACGGCAAGAGTTCTTCAGATAATTAATTATACAGCCGGACACTGTTTCCCGTCCACGTCATCTGCCTACCCAAGGCGATGTCTCTAAAACCCGAAAACTAGGTATTTAGATTTTGAAACGTTCACAACCTCCAATCGTACAAATGTGTGAACCGAACACGTATATGATCTTTTAACAAATATCGTTTGGTGATTCTGAATGTAAGGTGTGCTGCATTATTCTACACAATTTCGATATTCACTATGCTTTCGGATTTGTGACTGATAAATCCAACGCAATCTTTGTAGAAGCTATATAGTTTTCTGTTAGTAGAATTAGGTATCGGGTTGGAATAGTATTGTGCCTTCTGTGACGTCAGATATTCTGACCTAGTAAAGTACCAGCGTAACTTCTCCACCGCCTCATCTAGTTCAGTAACACTTGCACAAGACCTGAAATCGTGTGTGTTATAATATTTTACAGGGGTGAAGAACTAGAAATAGCAGCTGGATTTGAGCTGAAAATTCTGAGCGTCCCTTGCTCCGTCGTCACCATTATCGCTGTCATAACCATTATCAATGATCTTACTGGCTATGGTCATAGTTCCATAGTGATTGTTTTTAGCTAGAGTGTTTTACTAGCCAATTCGATATAGACCCGTCTTAATTTTTTTCATTTCGCTCAGATGAATGCCCGTCGACCGAGGGATTAATTTGCTCGCTCCTTGCGACACGCCTTCTAGGTGGTGGTAGTGATTAGTATCACAGAGTAGAATGTATATATTTATGTTACTACAACGTTATCAGACGTCGAAACTGCTAGTTTACTTTATTTTGGCTGTTTCCATAGCCTGACATCTTGCTCTAGGGATATGCCGCAGATATTCAAAGAATTTTCATGCTAAAGAAGCGGGCTGTTCGCGCCATTTACAAGCTTCGACCTCATGTATCTCTTGAAAATGAGTTTAACAAAATTGGAATCTTAACTCTGGTATCCCAGTTTATATATGAAAGTTTATTATATGCAACCAAAATATCGAAATGTTTTTACCAGAAATAGTGATCAACGTAAACTCAGTACGAGTAATAAAAATAAACTGTGTTTACATATTAGTCAACTATGCAGTCACAAATTTATTTAGAGGGCTCTGCGTGCGCATGTTCAGTAGGGTTCCTGTAGATACATAAGATTTACCCCTATACAAATTTAAGTGAACAATCATTTAGTAAAATAGGGTATTACACAATATCCGAATATTTAGAAGATAAATATCCATGGGCATAAGCGGCTCGACTTTTTACCGGGCTGTTTCGTTTTGTATTTGCGTTGACTGTGCATGATGAAATTAGAAAAGACCTACTCTTAAGTTTCTCGCTCGTTATTCTTGAGGGAAACAGCCTTCCGAACCAACGGTAAAGTGTGAATTCGCAAAAAATTGTGATATGTTTCAAGTGTTATGTTATAATTAAGTAAATAAAGATGTTTTGAATTTCAAATTGATTGATTAAGTTTTTCTTCGCCCTTTTCACTAGTATGTTTTTAATTTTCACCCAGGCATGGAATTTAACAGTATAAATTACGATACTGTTTTTTTGGCGTTCTTCATAAATAAGGTTGAAAATATACATAGAAATACGAAGGAATCTTCGTTTTCGGCTTCGCTATCGGCGTTCACGAACTTATAAATCTATAAATTTTATCAACAGTGTCTCATTAAATATATTTGAGCAGGTCTTTTGACTGAATTTCCTACAACGTCGTACTTATACTTTACTCGTTAAATTTTTAAATCGCTACAGCTCAAAATAAAAATTCCACAAAGCATTTTACCGTAGTATACCAGATTATTGAATATTAAAAGTTTTGAGGAATTACAGGCTCATTACTCTTTTGGATCATATGATAAGTTGTTTTCGAGAGTTGTGAGAACCTATTTTACTTTTAGATTTAAAAATTTTAAGCCACAAAGACAAGCCGGTTTTTTAGAAATCTCTAGTATTACGGATCACTTCCATACGCTTCGGCAAACTATACACAACACCGAGGAGCACAAACGGCTTCAATACTTATCGTATATAGCTTACGAAAAAGCTTTTAATGTTATCGAAACCTAGACAGTGCTTAATTCTCTTCAGCGATATAACATTGAATATCGAAGTGCAGACATGTTTGTCGAAGAGAGTAATGTTATAATCATTCCAAGTACAGAGTTAAAGCACAAAGTCAATCCAACTGCAGAGATATGTGAGACTAGAATATGTCGTATTTTTAAAACTTTATCGTGGCATTGGAAGACGACTTTCTGCTTTAGAGATGGAAAGGATGATACGTAAATATCAATGGCGAATACATTACTCGATGTTGTTGACAGATACATCTATATGCAGTATTTTTTTCCAACTAGGTTCATCCAACTTTCATAAGCAGGTTTTACGAGCAGTCAGTTCGGCTCGGCGGTATTTGGAAAATTACGCACCGTCTTTTGAGTCCAATATATCTCAGAATTAAAGACGAAATTATTTGAACATTGCGTACTGCCAGTATATGGATGCCAGACATGGTCATTGTTGGTTTCGTACAGACACTGAGAGTGAGTTTTATATAAGATTCATTAGGAGCAAAGGAACATGTTAAACCTTATAGTTTAAGAGTTGACCATCACGCATGCGTGGACATGAACAATTACAATCCCAAAGGAGTTACTGGTGCGTTGCTAGACTTTTAGAAAACTATGCTTTTTTTTCTTCAAGACCTCCTGGTCATAGTTAATTGACAACATCTATGGAAAGAATTATTCTTTTTTGCTGATCTCGGTTTTCTACAAGCTAATATCCGAAACGAGAATATCTATAAAAGAAACAAAGTAAAAAAATGTAAATCACAGGATCAGTAAGCTGGAGTGGCAGTGTACAAAATGCATCGCTAGTAGAACCGATAACCTCTGGAAAGAAAAAGTTTTCGAATGGAATTTGTGAATTGCAGTCATTTATGAATTGAAGTCGCAGCGGACATCCTCCAATGCGGTGGCTAGGGGATTTGGCAAGTGGTAACCAATGCAGGTTACAGACCACCACAATGTAGGGGGAAGCTTATGACTGCAAGTGAATGTTCAATCGCAATAGCTGAAATGAAGAAAATAATAATAAATATGAACCAGTATTTAAACTGCTTATGAGGAAAAGTTTCGCTTTTTTCCATACTTTGTTACGATATCTAGGAATTTTATCTATTACCTACACATATTTTATTATATTATATAAAAAGGGCAAACTAACAGGCGAACTATCTGAGAGTTGATGGTCACTGTCGCCCTTGGACACTCGCAACCACAGAGGAGTCAATAGCGCGTTGCCCGTCTCTTGGAAGGTCATCTAATGAAAAGGTGATCAGGTTGAAGGAAGGCGGCTAGGAGGAGTTTTGCTACCAAAACTCTCGTTCATTGGATGAAATGCTACAGCTTTTTTAAATGCCTCGATTCAGAGTGACAAATTCTCAAATTGTAGTACATCATGACTTATAATATTTCGAGAATGTTAACGAAAACAAGTACCAAATCGTAAAAGTTTTCATTAAAGTCCAAAAGATACAAACCGTAGAAACATGAAATTTATGGAAATGAGCCACATGACACACGCTTGAAATCAACTTCACAACTAAAAACTACACGCAAGATAATTCAATGGAGCAATAAACATGACGGACTCAATCCCGTAGAGAACTGTTGTTCGAACAGAGGAGACGTTAACATTGACCGTCGTAACGGCGTTATAAATATTACGGACGCCAAGGTCGCGTCTAATAGCTCGGAATCAACCGGCCGGCGTAATTTCGTGTGATATGCGTATACGCATGAAATATATCGTCTAATATAAGGTTCGGATTTTATTTTATGTTAAATTTCGTTCGATAGTTAATATTATGTTATAAGATTTCATTTTTATTAATTTAGTATTAATAATTTTATTTTTGCGGCTACATACAGCACTATAAAAACTAGAAAGTTAATAAAAACTCGTAACAGCCCGAACAAATATTTTTGTTGATAATTACGATTTTTGTTATTTGAGATTGTAGTTTTCGTTAACCGTATCTTCAATAAGCAATTGATGTTTTTTTAACCTCGTCTTTTGACTGATTTGACTGACATGACTGAGTCCGAAGGTAATATTACGATTTCTTTAAATAGTTAGTTTTTAATAAATTATCGGAAGTCACAGAGCAGAATATTGTATTAATTTACGTAAAATGTTAACTAGGTCGATTGCTGTTACTGTGCTAAATTATAATAAGAATAGAACCGGGGGCGGAATTAAAATGAAAAACAGGTCCAGCGTCTCCATCATGATTAGGAAAGACATTGCTCGATTTGTTAAATGAAGGAATTCCCTCTATGTTGATACAGGTGAAGCCGAGGTCAAAAGCCGTCAAAGTGTAGCCACAAGTATTTATGTTACCGAGCAATTTAATTAACATACAAATGCGTGCGTTGTTTTATTTGAATATTTAACTATTATTACCCAATTCACTTTTGACGGCTTAATGTTAGATCATTATATGTAATCTATGGTATATTAAATCTTAATATATTAATTATATATAATATAATTAGACTGTATAAGTTTTATTCAATTATTGATAGAACAGATCTAAATTTGTATATCGTTACCTGGGACTTTCAAAAGGAATAATTTTTCGAATTCCCTGATACGTCTAACATGACTACTCCAAATTGAACGTTATCTATGATCAATGTTTCTTTAGAATTAGCAACTGATAAGTAATCTGCTTTAGTGATGGAGTTCCCGTTTGTAAGTAATATATATGCTGTACGTAGATCGAAATTTCTAATTATTTTATGTCGGCCATTAATAGTAATAACTTTTTAAAGAACTGAAACATTTATCGGAATGTGACCACCAGTTTTCGGGTGTTTAACAAATACCAAGTATTGTACTTTTTGAATTAAAACTTCTTTAAGCGCGACTGGACAGTAGCTGAAACGTTTTTCGAACGAAAGTAACGTTCAGTAAAATCTATATTCTCTTTACGCAATTTCCATCTCTACGATTTGAATTTCGAATTCATCGCCAAATTAGAAATATTATATTCAAATTGTTCAATATTTGAAAATGACAATATCAGTGTAAACTTTTAATGTTTGTGTATAATTATTATTTTATTAATGGCTAGCCGTGTCTGTGACTCCGCTCGTATGAGCGTAGAATGATTTCCTTCATCTTCTTTATACCAATCGATCCCTTTTCACTCACGATCTCGCTCCCGGTCTGCACTGTTAAAGTCTAGTTTGATTTTCAGTTTTGCTGTAAAATATGACATTATGCTTAATTATAATAAGATATTACTTCAATCGTACGTAAGAGCTACACGCACTTGTAGCATGAATTCAAAAGGATGTAGACGATGAAAAGCATAACATTATACCAATGAAAAATTCAGTATATCTCAGGAAAAATGTTTATCTCTTTGTTTACATAATTAATTTATGTTTACTAATGAACTGTACTTAGTACTAGTTTCACAATTTATTACTCATTAGTTACTTATAAATTACTGATCAGCTTTCTTGTTTTCTACTTTGGTCTTATTTCTTGTTTTTCTTCAACGTAATCCTCATGTTATATTTAGGTTCGTTGTGGAGCACCAAGACGCAGCTCTATTGCTTTGCGAATAAGCGTACAGACTGATATAAACGGCTAAATTTATAATTCTGTTCCTGGCTTTGTTGTTTATTGTAATACCAATATGAGAAAGCTGTACAATTATTTATATTGATAGAAAATATTCTCGAACGAAAAGCAAAATAAGTAAAATCGAAAAGAAGCAATGATTGGGATAGGTAATATATAATTAATATAAATAAACAAATGAAATATCATATTAATAGAATTTATTTTTTAGTCCACATCTTTATGAAGTATTTAGGACACCATTATAAATTACGAAAAACAAAACGAGGCTTGTGCATTTTCTAATGAGATGTATGTCTTATAATATATTACTATCAATTGAATAGTTTCAAACCGGTCAAGCAAAAGATTAATACAGCACGTACATACGTAGAATGTATAGAGAATTATGATAACTTAAATTATCATAAATCACATTCTCCATTGGCTTCACCGTATTCAAATAAAAACATAAGCGATGTCAACAACTGCATTCATAACAAACGGAAGTTAGAAACATTTTGCGGTCGCACGTCGTCGCTCCGTAAATCTTTGGCTATTTATACTACACAACTCGTAGCTTACGCCTAACCGCGACTCCGTCCGCGTATATACAGAAAGAGTTTCTTTACCTTTTATATCGAATGAATACATTCGATATAAAAGGTAATCATCGATTAATCGTCATCTCTTTCAATCATCGATTTCGATTCTGATGCCGCTCTCGATACCGATAATTAAAAATGTTTTCGACGGTTTCACTTTCATGGAATATTTACTTATTGTGTATCGTGTTCGTGATTGCGTTGGTATGTCACATAGATTGTAATAATTGCTATGGGGTTTATGTTAGTATGCAGTTAGAGATATGTGCATGTATGTTTCTGTGTTGCCTCATAATCCGAAAAGTGAAATTATCTACGAAACACACAAAATTATAAAGGTGAAGGTATGGATGTGAAGACGTGTTGTTATTACAATTGAACACAGAACGGACTAAACGCTTTGTGATGATACTACACAAATAATAAAATAAAATATAGCTTGTATTGCTCAATGATAATCTAGTAATGATAGTCCCTAATAAAACTTCCAGAGATTACCCTCAACACACAAATAAACAAAGACGTTCTATTCTGAGTTGAGTCTCTGTATATTTTGTACAAACATAATTGACATATTTCAATCACTAAATAACCACATTCTTTTCCAGTGCTATAGTTTAGAACTAGCCTTTCGATTCACTATATATGTGGTATTAGTGCTGTGATTGTTGTATTCAAAATGTATATCGTAGAACTGTGAACAACATCAGATTGAGGTGGGGATGTGGAGTAAAACTTGTTAATTTTCTTGCTTGTCTATTTTTGATGTACTGTAAACCAATGTAGCCCAAGGTGTTATACTTTATTAAACGTCCCCCTTCACGTTTGTTTTTTGTTGTATTTTCGAGGGGCAAACAAGCTTAAAAGCCATCAGAGAGTAAGTAAGATCAATACGTTGCCGGCCTCTTACATAGAAGTAGAATATCTGAAGAGGAGATTGATGGCGGAGGAGTGTGGCGATGGAGGGGAATTAGCCACCTGAATTCTCACTTACTGGACGAAATGAATAGCGGAAGCTGTTGCTTCACTGTATTGAAATATGAGAGTATGGTATCTCACCTGGCGAGCTGAACCATTTTCGTGCTGGATCAAGTTGACCACAGCACGGCTCTCTAGAACTTTGAAAACCTCTCAATGGTATTAGTGTAAATAAGTTATCATTAAAGTTAAATATAAAAAAAAAAAAAATTAAAATAATGTGCTCATTCTCATTTAGAATCTTGTCTCCATTGATTGAAGACAAAAACTTCAGATAGCTAAAGAACTTCGTAACATCCCCATTAAAAGACACACTGAGAATAAAAAGAATTTATTTATTTCGGTCGGTACATGAGAAAAGATATACATTCGCGATATAACTAAAGATCCAAGATGTAGTCTATAGTATTATTGATTAAATCCAAGAAATGATTCAATGAAGTAATAAAGACAGGTCTAAAATTAAAGAATTTATTTTTTGAATCAGTAAAGAATAAATAGAATTCCACGACAGATACCTAATGACGAAGTAATTAACAACCTCCAATTAACGGATCCAACTAATTTTAGCAACGTCTGAAGTGGATATTTGATCCATTATTCATTTTATATTTAAAAATCCACAAGCACTAACGAGGTACGGTTAAACGTCGACGCCATCTTCATAAAATGGTTAATTTTTATTCATGGCAACCCTTTCGAATATAGTCGACTATTCAGACGAGGCGCGTCTCCGCGGCCGGCGCGGCACGTATTTATTTATTCTCGACTCCGGTGAGTTGTTTATCCATTCCGGATCGCGATGCACTCCGAGGCACTCCGTGCGTATCCGACGGCGGTCGTCTCGATTATTTTCCGTGAATCTCTTACGATGGATGGAATCCTTTTGAGTGTTTGACAACGCCTTTCCTCGTGTTTGTTTACGCGAGGATTCTTGGGTATTATCGGCTTATCGTCTGATTTATCGATTCGTTTCAAGGTATTATTTATTTTTGGTTACTCAGGGTCGCGTGTATATGCATCTTTTTCTCTTATTCAATTATATATTGTATAACACAATTCACCGAAAAATCGCTACAAATCGCTTCAGTCTCGAACATGAATAAGGCTGTTGGATAACGGTCGCCAGCGTAGGAACACTAAATATATGTACGTTTGTTGAAAACATGCTGACCTAGACAGACTGGAAATTAGAAGAAGCAAACAATACGATGAACATTTTTCATTATAAATCTGTTTCGGCAATTCTAAATCTATTTAAGAGCATTCGTGCGGCAACCGACCTTCTCGTATCTTTGCCTTTACACGTTTTACAATACTATATACAGGGCTGTATTGCTTATCTGTAATTTTTATGTTGCACGCTGCCTGTATAAAATACGAAAGAATAAATGTGAGGCGAAACAGATAGTGGTCAATGCTTTACCTTCAGATAATCATGAGATTGGAAAGTGCGAAATCCCGACACATCGAATGCGGCGTGGTCATGTGGAAAGGTGTACTCTAGTTTACAACTAGGAAAGGGAGTGGTAATGAATGATAATGATATAACCGTTTGGACGCGACCTACAGCCAAAAACGTAAGACAAGATAAATGAATGTTACATACACTTTATACACTTATAAAAATACCATCAACCAAAGATGGATTTTTCTTACGGCCGAAGTGCTTTCTTCAAACCCGGTAGATAATGGATTTGATAGTAAGTCAACTGATATGTTTTTAGTTTAATATCTATGGTTTATTACCCTAATTTAGATATATATACGGGATGGAATTGATCATGCACCTTTTCCAAAATGTTCGTAATCTTTTTCTTTTTTAAAAAAACTTAGTCAAAGTAACTATAACAAAAATATATTATTTAAAATATACTTATAAGTAATATAAAATAATATAGATACAACCCTATTAACGCTAGGCCAGACTGTAAGGCAAACTAGGCAAATTATCGCATAAACGATACACAGCACGCAATGTTATTTGCGGATTCGCAGGTTATTGACTGTCACGGTAAGTTTCACTATAAAGTCTTAGAGGCGCGCCACTACGATCTGCTAAAACAAATTTTCGACTTTATTTACTATTTCTTCGGTCACCACCTTTGTTGGGCGACCTGAATAAGGACCATCTTTAATGGATGTTCTTCCACGTTTAAATTCGATGCACCAACGGACAATTGTAGAATACGGTGGAGCATTTACTCCTAAATTATCCTGTAAGTTTGATTAACTCGTTCTGTAGTAAAATTTTTCAAGCACACATACTTAATAACTGCGCGCAATTTCATTTTTTATATTTCAACAACACGCTATAATAGATTGCAATGAGAAGACTTCTATCAAATCAAAAAATATTCATTTTATTCCTTTTCTTTAAATCCAGTCAATATTCTAGTCTGACCAGCCAGTATTTTCTTTTTTGTTCCAAAGAATTTGTACCTCATTCTCACTTTATAGTGAACGTTCCACCTATAACATACAGAGTCGTGATTGATATTATGTATACAGAATAGTTGGTTTACGGATGTGTTAAATATGATAAAACTACCATCGGCCGATACAAATTCTACGCGTTAAACATTAATAAAAGACACAATCTTTAATTCTCTCTTTTGAGCATGACAGTTTTAAAAATTAAGTTTTTTTTTTTTAAAGGGAATATTACGAAATTCGTGAATGAAAACTAAAAACACTTATATTTCCATACAAAAACGAGAACCCTTTTTGGATCTAAAAATATATCTTTTAACACGGCGAATGTTTTTTTCTGGAACACGAAATTAGCTCCATTTTCTGGTAAACTTCGGTCGTCCGCGTCCGGCACTTCGGCGCCGGATACATCAAAGATCGCCAGTAGATTACGGCAGAAACAATTAAAATTTTATTACTATCTCCGTATGCGGCGGATTCTGGGCAATACTATTTCTGCCGGCACGAGCGCTGGTTCAGTAAGGTTCATTTGATATTTTTATTTCGTCGCTATCTGCCCGCGAGCTGTACAAAATAAATAGAATATTTTGGTACACGATCCGGTTTAACGCGCTGTCTTTAGTCAAAATTTAATTGACGTTCGTTAATCTTTGAGTTTTGTTTATAATTCTTCGTTTTAAAATTTTATCATATCGTTCGTATTGGGTCTTTGATACTATAGTATTATATTTATTTTAGAATAGGATTTTTTGTTCTTTGAGAAAAAAAAAGTCCTTGTGCTCTTCGCATCTACGACCGCACAAAGTCGTACGAAAAACGGAAAATCTTTATTCTCTTTGTATTCGCATAGACAATATTATAGTATTAATAAAATGAATGCAGTCATTAAAATGGCTATAAAAAAATGTGTTTGCAAATCTCATCTTTGTTACCTATCTGTCGAACGAGGTGCGGCCATTTAGCGTCCTAGATTTATTGTAGTCGTAAACCATAGTTTTTATAACTGACTGATCCAGTTTTAATTCGCCACAAGCGGGTTGCGTCACCGCTGGGCCGGTGCGCCGTATTAATACATATGCGAGTAAATAGGCTCGCGTGATATTTCCGATCCTGGGGCTATAATTATAACGAGTCGCGTGCACCGAAATCGCCGGCCACTTTCATCTGTCGGGAAAGGCTCGTCGGGGTTATATCGGATTGTCGGATTTACGGTTTTCGAATGATAATTCATGAGAAATCGAAACTAAATATAGTCAAGGATTGTGAAAAATTTGATCGACTCTCCATTGCTTTAAAAAATGAGAGGATTTCCTGTTTACTTCAATATGAGTTTACTTCATTTGTGTAATGGCATATTAAGCATAAATATTACCTCTTTTGTAACTTATCGGTTAACTTGCTTTAACATCCACAAGATTTTTGTGGATGTTAAAGCAAGTTATCAAGATATCAAGTACAAACGTGAGCGGCAACAATAGTGTAAAACAGAATTCATTTCTTCACCTGATAGCAAACGACTATTATAATGTATGGAAGGGGTAATTCTTTTTTAACTTTCCGTTATGAAAATTTAAAAAAGAATCATACAATTGAAAAGTTACTGTTTTCACCCCGCTTTTCGAAAATCAAGTTTTCATCGAGTGATGGCTGTCTCTCTCTCTCTCTCTCTCTATCTCTATCTCTCTATCTCTATCTCTCTCTCTGTATGTGTGTGTCTGTGTACGTACACCTCTCATAACTTTTGTACCGATTAACCGATCGAAACGCAGTTTATAACATCCGAAAATAATGCATTCAGCTTAGACTTCAGGTAAATTTTACACATTGTGTAGTGAATGTGTATTACGTTCACTACATAATGTGTAAAATTTACCTGTTACCTGTTCTAATGTTGCTAATGTCACATAGCGTCATCTGTCTAAATTTATATAATGTAATATCATCTGTTGTTGAGAACTTCACTTTAAACCTACCGACACCCCGGCACTAGATTGAGTAGCATACTAACAATGTAATTATTCTAAAATTCTACGAGATACTGCCATGAAACAACATTTGGGAAAATATTTTTTTAATCACGTTTTTCAAGAAAAGACATATAAATAAAAAAACACTAGTGAGCCTTACAATAGTCGTATATGATGTGTAACATGTAACATTTCACCTTAGTTATAAGCAACATTACCATCATATCCGGAATAAAATTATATAGGTATTATTTGAAATAAAGTGATATTTCGCAACGAACAATAATTCTTTTGAACGATAATTATGTTTTATTTAACTAACACTAGGAGTAATGTAATTTATTATTGTAGACAGTTATTTTTGTCAAATTTTGAAGAGAGCGGAGACAGCAGATTTGTGATATTACATGTGATGAGATATGAGACATATTCTTGTAATATCAATGTATTCAAAAACCGTATCCATAGCAGTACCACTGTGAGTTCTCGAATCATTTCGATCTGTATTCATTACGAATTTAAATTCATCATTCAAAAAAAGTAATGGGTGGCTCAGCTTCTGGTGAACTAAACAGTTTACATTAAAATCACCATAAAAAATCATTATGAAGACAATGATAGTTTTTTTTAAAAAACGAGTATAACCGCCTTCGGTATATGATAAAAGTACGAAATGCAGTTTTTTAAATTATAACTTTCGTTTGGACATCGTACAAGAGTCAAAAAAGTCGTATAAATACGGTTTAAATCGTATGGTTGGTAACATTGGCTGACAGTACCAACCTTTCGAAAAATGGATTGGTACCATCTGACCGCCAACAATGGCACCGCGCGCTCATTGGTCAAATCAAATAGCGCGCGCTTCTCCGGCTTTCTGTTGCACATTTCCGTCCCATTTCACGAAACCTCTACCTTCCCTAGGCCTATTTCAATGATATTCAAATATATAATTTTACAATTTATTATTTCAGATTGACACCCTAACCGTGGCAGAGCGCAGCGTCTGCACCACTGTAACGACGGAAACGGCGCGCGCGACATAAAACACCATTCGGCCTTCAGGTGAGTGACGAATTCGAAAGTTTAAAGACCGCATCCTCTGTGGGCACTTCACGTAGATCGATCGCTAATCAGCTTAATTGATACTCGATATAGACTCATTTACGATATCGCCAAGGTGATGTTTGAAATCGGAGGGTAAATGTAATAACGCTCGAGTTTGCTTTGGCAAAGCTCCTAGGTTGAGACTTTTCTGTTAAATTATTTTGAGCCGAAACAAACGTATCTCCTTCGTCAATCCGTACGGACATCTTCCGTTTTATTATACGGATCAAAAATATCTGTATGCTGAATGGAAAATTTTAACGTTAAAATTATCGGTTTCTTTAGTTGGCGCGTATTCGTTTACGTTTGTCTGTCATGCAGAACTGTTATGCATCGGCATTGGGATTCATTTTCCAAATACTTCAGTGTTGTATTCATTTATGATTTTCTTCATACACCACACAGACCAAGTTATAAATTTCAAGAAATGTTTGTTCGTCAGAGAAGTATTTTCTGGGGACCGATGTATCACTTGTGGGATCACGATTTGGCGAAAAATTCAGAACATTGTTGCTGGTTGCTGTCCATAACTCAAAAATATCGTATCTTCATATCTTCTCGATCAATAAAAAAAAACCTAAGCGGAACTAAAGCGATTCTGTAACTACAACCATAAAATCAATTTTCATGTACCTTACGTGAAAAATAAACGAACCCTTATACAAATTTTCGGCTTATTTTTCAACCTTTCAATCAAACATTCTTTTAGCTTTTAATATGTTGAATGCATTATGAAGTTAAACTATAAGTTTTGTTGTCAATAGCTTCAGCGGTTTCGTTTTTTTATACACAAATTTCAACCCTTGATGTCACTCCTTTTAGGGTTAGTTTTAAGTACAATGCATGTTACTATTTTTATTAGTGATATTTAGATGAATATAAATTTTAACACAAATAGCTTCGGTGGTTCCGATTTTCCATACATTTCACATCTCATTTTACCTTCTTTAAGGTTAATTAAAGAAATGAGCCATTTTCTTTCCTTTATTTGTTCTCAATAATTGTAACTAAACTTTATGTATGTAAGTATGAATCTGTAGTTTTAACTATTTCGATTTTTTGGCGGAACAGTATTTCAGCATTTTCACCCTTTTAAGGGTTGAATTTCCAAAAAAACCCTTTTTAGTGCTCGCCTACGTTATAATATAAATCTCTACAAAATTTCAAGTATAAATGTATACACACGGTATATAAATTCGGTTATGCATACTGTTGATACAGTTTATCAATAAGAGCTCAAAGAGTATGTTAGGTTCAAAATAATAAATCAAGTTTAGAATAAAAAATAACAAATATGCAACATAGCCAGTCTATATTTGCACGGACAGATCAGCGTACGTTGTTGTTTACATAAGTGCCTCGATACCTTAGAGGCATAAAATATAATGTAAATAACGTATTTATTTTACAAGATCGAAACGGCAAAATTGTATATTAACATTTTGCCCACAAATTATGATCGTAAAAACGCCGAAATATATTAAAATAACATTATTAATCATAAATAGCGGAGTAATGTGTTAATAATGTATTGTTGTGTTACCGTTAAAACGTGTAGTTCAACAGTAAATCGCCCAGAACCGATGCCAACCATTAATTTTAACTTTCTGTAAACGAGTTCCTCCCGTAACAGTGAGTGCTGCTGTTTTCAACACAACCGTCCTTCTCTATTGTCGATGGTCTACATTTGTAAAAGGGCTACATTTGATAAATATATTTCTGTTATATGTAAATATTAATATTTATTATTATTGTATAGTTGTTATTTCGTAAGATTTTTTAATCTTTAGTTAACACGATAGCAAACTTTTCTAAGGTTTCTTCGTCTTCTTGAAGTTACTTTAGCAACTCCAGAAATAATTTAAAAATCTTGATATTACTGTAGTCTATGAAAATATGCAATGTAAATAGGACCGTTTTAGGCTATGAAGGGATCATTGGGCATCCAAAGTCGAGGCCTTTGGACACATAGAGCTTTGATCTTTGTGTACACAGAGTTTGGGACCGTTTTAGAAAACCCCAAATAATAGGTGAAGTAAATTGATTGCAGTTTTACGTGCAAGTTAAACGATCATGACGGCATTTCGAGGCCTTCATCGGCCCGGGGCCCTCATCCCACCGGGGCTCCGGGCCCGTGCATCGCGTGCCCTTATAGAAAAGACGGAATTGAATATAAGTTTATTTTATATTTTATTGTGAATATTTCAGTCTATATACAAAGAGTTGCACGGTAATATTTTTCAAGAAACTTCGCACTTATGCTACTCTATACTTAACATCCATTTAAAGTCTATTAAAATTAAATATATATTCTCATTAATCGGCTAAACGCAAAATCAATTTGTAAAAATAATAAAAATGTAAAATATTGTACTACAAATACGTAATTTAATAAGACACCACTGTATTTCATCGCTCTCTATCCGACGCTGTACGACGAGACTTGTAAAAATAAGGTAATTCTCTCAAATGGACCATTTTTCTTTATATCTTAAAGCCACGTTGAAATATTTAGCCTGTGTACACATCAATCGTGTTTTACATCTCGAGGTAATAACTTTCAAGCTCCCGTACAGGTATCCATTCGAAGACCAGTCCACTATGCACAGGTTGTCAGACGCATTCAGATACGTCTGACAGAATATGCATAAAATGTTCAGAATAAACAGAGCAAGTATAGAAAATTTAACTACTGGAATCTGGCTGACCAGATTCTAGTAGGTAAATGTTACCACGTTCACATATGTTGTATAAACATTGCGCCCAGTTACAGTTTAAATGATGTTTTATTAACAAAATTAATCAAGTATATAAAATTTGAAATTGGTATCAATAATTTAGGAGTCTTTCAGTGAGGAAACAATTTTAGCCGTAGGATAACATCAAAATCGTTATATTTACTATACCCGGTGGTAAATATTATAATCTTCGTGTTGGTAGCACTGTTTATGTACACAGAGCAGTTCTTTTTTATTACATAGTGGAAATCAAATTATGTATTTATGCATGTATTGCTGTATTCATATATTTTTATTATATCGGGATGGAAGTAACATTTCTAACAAGTGCCTAGAATCAGCCACAATGTATAATATTTGGTCTTAGGATTAACATACGCCTGTTAAGTATCGGATATATTGGAGTAGAATTGAAATCGTCTTTTGGGATTTGAGTTATATGCAAGCGTAACTGGCTCATAACTGAACTTTGCGATTTTTTAATTTAAAAGATCCGTTATTTTGATTTAAAAGAACGAATTGCAAAAAATGGAGGTAAGGATTAATAGCATTTACTTATAATTTTTGAATTCCTCGTGATTTCTCGTTTTTATTGACGAATACTATGAGTATCAACATAAAAAAATATCGATATTAACAACTGGCACAGTAACAAATTTGATTTATTCGATTCTAAACCGCGAAAAAAAGTAAACATTTTTAAGCTATCGTCAAATCTGAGCATCTGAAGAACTAGACCTCATTTTTTCTTATGTGATGTGTCTTTTGAATGGAAATGCCTTACCGATTATAAAATATTTTGGATGTAAATCCATACTTGTGTTCGACTTTTTAGTAACCCAAAAAGTGCGATGAACACCGAACCCTCCTATTTCCCATAGTTTGCATGCTAAAAGACCTGAAATAGTTTTAAAGAGTAAAATATTTTCAGTGTATGGCATGGATAAAAAAGGTCTTAAATATAATAAAAAAACATCTGCTAATTTCATACTCCTTTGTAACGAGCAAACCAATTTGGCCGATTTTAAATTGTACGAGACCTTCGATGCTCATGTATGAAATGTACTTAACCGATTCTTTTACTATTAATTAGTAATGATGGACAAGTACGATAGTCGATAGTTGTCGACTAGTCGATCGAATAGTCGATAGTCGATATATTTGGTATGACACCAAAAGATGTCAAATATCTAACTATATAATTTTTCGGCAATCTTTTTTTACACCAGTGCTTATTATTAGGCTGTTATCACTTACAAGCACAGGGTTACACATTCAGTGCATTCGTCTAACCAATGCGTCTACGTCACGACAAATGCATTCAGCAACGCGGCTACTGTATGACGTCGCACAATGCGAACGCGTACCCGCACCGGCCGTCCGCCGGCGCGCCGTAAATCGGCGGGATGGCCCATAAATTCGGCCATTATTGATAGTCATTAAATCGGACACTTTATGTATTTCACGCGACGCGCCGCGCACGCCGCCCCGCGGCTGGCCGGCGAGACGCGGGCCCGTTCCCGCCTCGACTTTCCCCGTACCAATTAATAAATCTCCGCGAAGCGAGTAACGCCCCGGCCGTAACGCTCGTCGAGTGCGCTGCGGTCGAGTTGCGCGCGTCGAAATGAGTGAAGGGTCATCAACACAAATCTTACATCAAAGCTCGCCTAAATATTTTGTCAGAACGACGAGAATATGAACATTCGCGAGGAGGCGGTCGCCCCGACCGCCGGGGTTACGATAAATCGAACGACAGGTGAAGCTCGGCCCGTTTTCGCCGGTGACGCCACCTAATACACGAGATGGATGTTACCCGAAATAGTGGCGAGACTATGAATATTGTAATTTTCAACGGTTACGTATTAATGCGGGCTAGTGTACACGCAGTGCAAACACGTAAATAATTTAATTGCGGGTCGTGTGCTCGGGAAGCAAATTAAATATAGTTTCATTGCGCACGTAACTGTAGCTATTATGAGAGATATTTTGTAACAATCATTGCTCGCTTACATCCCGTTATACTGTCATTAGACTGATCAAAGGCCGTAGCGTTCTACGGTGCGAGTGCTGATGTAATGGCATTAGTTCAGTCTCTCATGGCCGGCCCGTACATATAGGCTAACTAGGCGTCGATATAGGGCGGTAGAATTTAAGGTTGTGGGGGCTTTACGAGGGCATGGGGAGGATGCGGGTCAGCCCGAAACGAGAGCCTTACACGGGCCGGCAGCTCATGGACCTCTTCTGTGTCGAGTCTACATTACAGGGAAGCACACATTTATGTAAAGAATTAACTTAAGGTATGCTACGAAATTTCTTTCAAGAGAGACGCATTAGCTTTTGCATTAACATAACATTCATTATAATACGCGTGATGTGTTCAAGCAAAACCTAATGGCAAAACATGCTCTGTGTCGTTCTATCTTTCATGTGGAGGTTTGTGTTATAATCGCTTTACTTCGCTACGTCAAGTAATAAATAAATAAACCGATTGACGGTTTTTCTTTAATATTTAATATCGTGAAATTTAGATACTGTTTTATTGTTTTGCATAGTTGCATGTAATGAATATTATATCAAAATAATTGTCATTACATTTGTTAGCATAAATGGCAAACACAAGTGTTTTCCAACTCTTCACGGATTTTCGAGCGAGGAAATTTTGTTACAGCTTCAATTTAAATACTGCAATGTAGATCAGTAACTAATATCTTATGAAAACTAAGATTAATTTGGAATTCTAAATAACGTTCCACCGAACACGTGAAATGTATGCGAAAGTGACAATAGAACTGTTATTTCGGTATTCGGTGTTACGTTTGAAAACTAATCTATTCAAATCACGAATATCGTTTAGAAATGAGTAATTGACACGAAACCGATAGTGAAATCGGCGACGCTCGGCCAATTTCGTCGAGCTGCTGCCATATGTTTGATGTACAGGCTTATTGTTTTACAAAAGTAATAAATAAATCAGTCCTTTTTAATACGACTAATCAAAATGATCTCGCGTACTTTTTGAACAGTCTTGGCCTAGTAAAAAATATTTTAACAAGTAATGGATATTTTTTAGGGTTCTGCACGGTAATGTATGTGCATGCCTTAAGCGCGAGCGTAGGTATGCTTGTACTGTCGCCTGAAAATCCCATCTACACTGGGTGTGATAACGACACCTAAAAAACTATTTAACTTTTAAACTTAATTTCTTTTTAAATCTTATCACTAATCGATTGGGAATAACTGTATTGCAAATCACAGCTTGATATAGTATCGATTAATTGTAATTACTTTTTTAAACTATTAGTTATTCATGATTTGATCTGCCATTTCGCTTAAATATCAAAAATAGAGGTTGAGATGATTGTTTTATATTATTACCGACATATGTTGGCAATTACAAAATAAATTGAGCGTGAAATTGTTTATCTTTGTAATTGCCAACAGATGGCTGTTGTAATGTAAAACATTCTCGTTAAAAGTGAAAAAAAAACATGCATATAATTTTGTATTATGATATCTAATAAACTACACATAATTTTGTATTATGATGTCTAATACATATGAAAAAATTACCATTCCTTATTTCGTTTCAAGTTTACTATAAAACTATTTGAAAACCAAAAATAAAAAATAGCATTTTTGGTTTTGATTTTGGTGAAAAGCTCATATGTTATCATAAACTTCTAATTTACATATGGCACGAGCGCTTAAAGCATGCACATTTGGTTTTACCAAATTTTTAATTTTTGTGAATCTACAATGTCCGTTTTTTTCTGTATGTTGTTAGCTTTTAAACACAAAGGTTCTGTTTTATCATGATATTGGTGGGCTATGAAAATTTTCAAAGAATACATATTATAATAGCAGGTATCCTGACAAATAAGAAAAATAATGCTAAGAGTAAATTTTAAGCAGGTCAACGGTGTTTATTCAATTTTTTCTTTGCACTATTGTAAAAATGATAACATATACAATAAACAAACTTTGGCTTAAATTATAATATATATATATGTATAATAAACTTTTAAATCTGTCCAGGGGACTGTTGCACTCCATACTGGTCTGACCGGGGAAGAGCGGTGATCTGTTCGGACGATATGGGTGTTGTATTAGGGCCCATCTTGGGCAATTGTGTGGGCCACCGGGTATTGGATGTCTGTATGCCTGGAGCCTCATACAGTGACATTTTTATAAGATAAGTATAACGAGAACACCACAATTATTATATTGGTGGGGAATAGTTTTGGTGTGTGACGAAAAGATATGATTGCCTCAATAATTTTGTGCGCTTTTGCATTTTCAAATCACTTGTCGGAAAAGCAAAATAAAGAACTTTATAACATAGATATACTGATATACAATATGACTTGGCGCCATAGTGATGCTAATATATTTGTTTTGATATTAGTATATTTAAATTTAATCTTATTCTCAGTAAAGATACGATGTTTCTATTCATATATTTTAAACGATATTTGGCCAAGTTGTTAGCCTATAATATTAATTCTGTTATATCATTAAATAGAACATAGTCTAGTTAAGAGTGACTGCGGCTCGATTAGATCTGGAGGCTCTGTTGGAGTGCGGAGCTCTAAGGATTTGAACGGGCTGCTTCGACAGATTCGAGAGACCCTAACTTAGTTATCCAAAATAAACAGGGTTTTCTCGGCAAAAGGAAATACGCAGATTTCTTCCACCTAAATTTCAATACATTAATTGTGAAGAAGGCTGAGAGTAGGTCTGGTATATTATCGTATAATGTATTATTGAGTCAATTTCGTCCTAATGTAATGATTAAAAATAATAATAATTTAAATAATTGTATTCTTAACAGACATCCACACATTCTTAAAAGACATCCACTCGATTATGACGATGTGAACTTTGTTATCACCACAATTGAAGAATTATTTACTCTAAATAATTTACTTCTGACTAGGAAGAACACAAAATGTGTGAAATTCTCACTTCCGAATATGAAAAATGGATCTGGTGCTATTTTAATAAGAAACGAGGAATTAGAGCTTGTTGACACTACTGTATCTCTAGATCGTACTTTAGATAATAAATTTCAGTGGGGTCATCATATTGGTCAGTTGGTGAAAAGGCTTAGCTCTGCTACATTTGCAATTACAAAAATAGGAAATTTGTCCAATATCCAAACCGCCAGATTGGTTTATTTTGCCTGTTTCTATAGCTTGATTCATCCTGCTTTGACATGCTGCGACATGCCGCGGATGTTCACAGAGAATTTTCGTTTTGCAAAAGCGGCCCATTCGCGCAATTTACGGGCTGGGACCTCGTGTTTCTCTTAGAAGTAAGTTTAAAGAAATTGAAATTTTAACTGTGGCATCATAGTATATTTATCAAAATTTAATATATGTTAAATAAAATATAGAATGTGTTAATATAAAATAGTAATAGACATAATTTCAATACTAGAAATAAAAATAGACTGTATTTACATGTTAGTCGACTGCATAGGGTCACAAATTCATTTAGGGGGCTCTGTGTTGCCTCATATTTGAATAAGAATCCTGTGGATATACTAAATTTACCTTTATACAAATTTAAAGTACTTATTAATCAAACACTGCATAAAAGGCTATTATACAATCTCTGAAAATTTAGAGGACAAATGGACATAATGAGCTCGACTTCCTACAGGTTTTCCTGCAATAGTTTTATGTAAGATTGTATTTTTATATAACTGGTTTGAAAAGCGCTATCCTAAAGTTTCTTGCTCGTTGTTTTTGAAGGATAACTGCCTTACGAACGAGTGGTAATTAAAAAAAAAAGAAATATTGTTTTTCAAAATAGTATCCATTGAAATTAATACATCGCTGCATTCGATGGAGCCCTTGAGAGAACCACTTTATCCACTCGCACATACGGGTTGTTTCGACGGCCTTTTCATATGCAGCCACTGCTTCCTCGGCGACCGTAAACCACTTTCCTCGAAGTTTTTTTTTTTTATTTTAGGAAATAAATAAAAATCGCATCGAGTTAGGTCGGCGTTGTAAGGCGGGTGAGCCAGTATTTCTATATCAAACATTTGTTTAGGAGCATGTGATGAGGCGTGGATAATGATAAAGAAGAATCCTACTCCGGGGTGAATTTATCAAACTCTTTTCTAAAACAAAGAGTGAACAATTGTCAGTTTGCAGTGACTGTTCTCTTATCTTATTAAACAATTGTTGCATAATGACCGGTCATTCCGACGAAAGAGGCCACCATCTTTTTATCAACGCTTCGACCTCGTTTTACTTTACTAGGCAACTCCTCGAAATGAAACACCCATTGAGGAGACTGTCTTTTGGTTTCGGATCGTAACAGTAAATCCAACTTTCGTTACCTGTAACCATGTCGTGTACAACATTTGAGTTACCACCGGCAAATGTTTGCTTCATTTCGCGGCACCGATTAATACGACAGAGTTTTTAAGCGTCGGTCAAATCATGAGATACCCGCCGAGTAACAAGGTCTCCTGACCGCTAAATTGTCATGAAAGATTTTGTGCATGTGTCTCATACCGATGCCCAAGCTTGTGCGAATCTGCTGGTAGGTCACTGTTTTGTCAGTATCTGTCATAAGCCTCACAGCACTGAAGTTGTCTTCGGTAGTCGTCGGAGAAGAACGTTCCTCACGCACATCGTCAGTCAGATTAGTGTGTGACCACTTTTGAAATAGTTAAAAAATTATAAACAGTGGCAAGGGATGGAGCTTCATCATGAAGGGCTAACCGATGTTTGCTATAGTTTTGTTCTTGGTCTAAACGGCAAAGCAGTTTATATAAAATCATTGCATGAAAATTTTCTCGCGTTAAATTCATGTTAACGTTAGACAAACGATTTTCTCTTTGCCGCCAATTTGTAAATACAAACGACAGATGAATACAACATACATAATAAGGTTGGCAAAGAGTTCCATTTTTAAATTTAAATATGTTTTACTATTTTACAGTTTTAAAGTGACCAATTCTAAAAAAATTAAGTGTGACCTACGTACATAATACTGTGGTAAATACTTAATATTGTATGATGACATAGAACAATCGGATACGCGGGTCAATTTATTCGCTTATAAATCGCTTATAAATCTTTTTTTATTAAGTAAAAAATCTAACGGCGGGTTCCTAGTAGAAATGTTGCGAATGCACGTCGTCGTGACGTGCCACTTCGAGCGACTTCGGGTTTCGTCGGCTGTTTTCGACTCAGCGCATTAACAGCGGTGTATTTCAAATTCTCATTTGAAATAATTAACCGTATACTGTTAAAGTTAAAGACTAAACACGTCAAAATACCTTGTTTTAACTTCACAATTAGCAGTCGACTAATTTAGCATTAAACATATTTTGACATGTTTAGTTTTTAACTTTTACCGTTAGTAGTTGACTATTGCAATTGTGAGTTTGTAACACACAGCTGTCATACTGAATAATTCTCCCTCTACTACACTACACAGCCACAAGAGTAGCGTGCGCGTGTATTAACGTGTACCAGCGTGTTATGCTTACAGCTTTATCCGTAAGTATGGGTTCGTTAATTTTTTAAGTTTTTATATTTTAAATATTATCGCATTCGATGTAAACGTCGCTGGCGAACTCCCGCGCGACAATCGCTCCCGGTCTGAAAGGGGCATCGCGAAAAGTAGGTGAGAGGTGGGCAGGCGCGCCGGGCGCGGACGGGCGGACAGCTGGCGACCAAAATACACCGCTCGGGGAACGGCCGCCGGCGCGCGCGCCCGCTCATCCTGGGTCAATGTCTTCGATTTGCAGAATGCATCTCTGGCAATTTCGACCAGTTCGATAGAAAAAAAAGCGTGTTAAAAACCGGCCAAAATATCCGACTCGTTTGGAAGAGTTCCTTGTATACATTGCCGCATTAGTTCTATAAGTCAGGCCCTATATTTAATTATATATGTTTGTATACATATACATACATACATACATATATATATATATATATATATATATATATATATATATATATATATATATATATATATATATATATACATATATATTTACTACAATTTCAGTAGTTTCGAAAATAAGGCGAGAGGAAGGGTTAAGGAAATATTCAATTTCGTATGTATTCATTAAGGTCTTTTAAACTATATCTACATTTTAAAATTATAAAAGATATTTTTGATTTGTCGTAAAATACCTGTCCATTTGATATTTATTTGATTAAAGTTTTTTTTTAATTTTTGAATTGGCCTCCCAAATTTATCCCCAAAATCTTAATTCGTTTAATCATACTGTATGTTTGTGACTCGGTCACCAAACTCTGTATATGCGCCAAAAAGCAACTTTTTTGTGTAGTCGATTTCGTCGCAGCTACAATTGCCGCGAGTATTTAATTTTTAATAAAAGTTTTTTTATTAATTCCTTTTTTTTTATTGAAATATATGAATATTCAAACGATAAAGAAATGATGTTTTTGAACTTCCCATACTTAAATAAAGTGTTATTTTATATTCAGATGATAAAAAAAATATCTGGATAGCAGTCTATCGCCTTTCAAAGTGACACATTTATGGTGTATTCGCATCAGATAGAACGTCCCAATTCAAAATTACTGACCACTGAGTGGGCAAATAGGCCTTCTTTAAAAGATCTAAAACGGCATTTTTCTAAAAGCAAGAAAACGTCATGTAAACACTTAACATCTAAAAATAAGATGACAGCGCAACAGACGACAGAATAGCCTGAGACAACACATGTAGGCATAACGTTTACATTAGTATTTTAGATTATTTATGACAAATAATAATCGGTGAAGTGTGCCAGAATTGTATTTCTTCGTTTGAAATAGGGAGTTTATTTTCTACAAACATTATGTGTTATTACAGTAATCAAGAACTTGTAGAGTTTCATAATTAGTCAGTGTCTGCTTTAAGATGTAACTGGTTTGTTTTCAAGCGTTAATAGTTATTATTCGAATACGGTATCACAGTCACCGCGTAATCAGTTTCCATAGATAATGGTCTAGGCCGTGATTTCTATTTTAGATCATTGCTTCATATATTTTTTAATGGGAATTTAAGAATTTTATTGAAATTATTAGTAGATTTTCTACCGTCGTTCGTAATTAAAATGTACTAATATTTAAATTATTGCAACTTACAGTTTTGCATGCACATATTGCCTATTAACGTGCTCGCACTCTCGTCGGGGCTTCATCTGCAATAGTTTGCTACAATTTAGTCAATATATTATATTACAATAACTACAAATATTGCAATAATATTTAAGTACGTTATTTAAAAGTTTTGAAAGGCGGCTATTGCAAAATATTCCGGCCGTTCATAAATCCGCCTTTGTATATTAAGTTAATTAATTTGTTACACGCATTTTAAACAATCGCACTCCAGAGGTTTTTTGCATAACGTTTAATTTCGTATTGCACGAGCAATAATATTTCTTGTAAATACTTAAATATAATAAGTACAACATTGACATTGGAAATGCAACTGATTTGTAATTGTGATTAACTACATGTTTTGAATAAGCAAGGCATGATGAGATTTTTTCGATAAAAAAAAAACAACAAAATAATGCTTGTTGAAGGTGAACTCCTATGGATTATTGAATTAGATTTTATTTTATTTTTTGCCCAGATGTCTAGGTTTAAATTTGCGTTGTCGATTGTTAACAGGATATTTTAACTGATATCTAATCACTGGATGCACAAACAGTTTCCTGTTATGCCTTAATTGTTATATTCATATTTCAGGCACTGGACTCCACAATATTGTACATTTGTGAAGTAAATAAATTATTATTATTATTCTGTGCACATGCCATGCGGTACCGAAGGTCTCTTGTTAAGTAGTAGCAATAACTAATTTTGGTCAGGGGTACGCTCCGAAACTTATACAAGACTCGTCTCTCCAATTCTGTAAAATATTTTTCTACCCTCGTTTTAAGCGTTTCACGTGCAATACAGTACTGGGGGCAGAGGTTGCTTTCGGAGCGAAAGGTACCGAATTCGATTATTAATCATAGACTAACTGACGGAAGCATATTTTAGATTAAAAGGTACAATTTGCTCCGTCCCTTAGTGAGATCGTCGTGTCGTTGACTCCATACGCTGCCGAGTGTCGGACAGTGGGCTAACGCTAAACAATGAAGACCATACGCCTCGGTCTGATGCAAAAAGATTATGGAAAAGACGATCTGTAGAGGGGTGTTTATTTATTTATTTTAATGTTTTTTTAAGCGAGCACATCGCGATCTCGCAGTTTTCGGAAATACCGCTGTATGCTTAACACGTACTCGTATGAACAATCAAATGAAGTTGCGATAAGTCGAACTTTATTGGGTTAAAGTTTTTACAGCGCATATATTATTTTATGTCAATTTCCGACAGACGTGTCGTCCTGCATATTACTCGGTAAACGATTTTTCGATAAACTATATATACTAATTCGACATTGAGTTTAACATTTCAATGTTTTCGTTTCGTCTTTGCGCGATTTCGTGTCGCCTGTAAGAGAATTGAAAAATTAGTGCAATGTCTTGACGGTTCTTGGGTAATATTAGATTGCATATCTATCGAAATATAGCGAACAGAAATTGAAATGTGAAAACAACGCCAAGCCACGACGCAAGTGGCTGTGCGCATCTATGGATGTGTACGTCAAATACTGTAGAGTTTGACATCAGTTATACTGCCTATGCTACATAAATTTGCCTGTTACGAACACAGAACTGAATTATTTCAAAGGACAATTGGGTTTTGAAAATTTTTTTTGCGATAAATGGAAATATCATATATAAGTTTTATAAGGAAACTATTTTTTCGCAATAGTTTAAAAGTTATTTCAAAATAAAATTAATTTTGAATCAGTACCGAAGACACACCGACAGCTCCCGAACAAACCCGAGCGCGTGTGACGTCATAATGTTAGTTGTCACTCATTGCAGTTGATACAGAAATAATAAGGACAGTGTATTGATTGATTTAATTCTGTTGTCATAGTTAAATATTCAAATTTATATTGATAATGTCGAACCTTAAAGTTATCGTTCTTGTTTTGTACCATTATGTACGAATACTACAAAAACAACTCCTAACAAAATGTTTTTAAATGTTCCCCAAGATAGCAAACGTCGAAATAAATGGTTTCAAGCAGTGCACCGTGATAATCCCAAAACAAAATCGAATTTTTTTTGTTGTGAAGATCATTTCGATGTAAGTATTTCTTAATACCATTGTTATTAATTATTATTTATCTAAGTATACAAATCAAACAAGTAGAGTTCAGTCAATAAATTTTTTGAACTGGACTCCAAATCATAACCTTTAAAATCATAGCATTAAAAAAATTTTTTATTGATAATTTAAAGTGCTTAAATAATAAATTCATATAGCTTTATCTAATGATTGGGATTCAATTTGATATATTTATAGTTTTATAACGTTCTAGGTTATGTATTTAACTAGATCAAAATTTTTTAATTTTATATTAAAGTGGTTGTTCTCTTGTTATAATAATATTTAAATAATTCTTATGATTTCTGTTTTTTTTTCTAGTTGAACGTCAGTTTTTAAAAAATTGGTTATCATAAATATATCAACATCAGGAATATTATCAGACTTTGCCTTTATAAATCCTTTATCACACATAGCTAATCGGAATCAACTAACGACACGTTTTTTAACAATAAATTTTCAATATTATTGTCTAGTAACGTGTAATAGCCGTAAACTCTGTACTGTTATTAAATAGCTATAACATTATGACGTCACAACTATGGCGACCACTCATGGCGCGTTTATAGTCACGTGATTTTTTTTTAAATTTTATCAATTTTTAATCGTATATAATTAACTGAAAAAATTTTTTTTCTAGTTTTTTGCATTAAATATCAATATTATTAACAATAAAGTTTTAAAATACATGAAAAAAATCAATAAATTTTTTTTTTTCAAAATCCCAATTATACATGAACTTTTCTGAAGTTTTTAATGGTCAGTAATTCATTTTAAAAATATTGAGGCAGGGAGGGTGAAATTTTGTGGTTGTATATTGTGATACGCATGAAAAATTTCGACAAAAATAAAATAAAATCCTAAAACCCATTCATAGCATCACCTACCGGATCTAATTGTGAATCTAAGCCATCCAAAGAGCTACTCAAACATACATGAAAAATTTCATCATATTCGATCCAGACGTTTAGGAGTAGACTAACACAAGTACAGAAGAATTATATATATAGAAAGACTAGTAGTAGTAATAGAATAATGAAAAGAAAATAAATATAAATAAAGCGTAGAAAAATGAGAAATAATGAAGAAAAATTCTTTGATGCTATTTTGGAGTGTAGGAAACGTATTATAATTATTTGCGATGAAACCCGCGGCGGCGCGTGCGTGTCAAGCGGACACTCGTAAACCTAAATCGCGCATGCGCCGTTCTAAGAGGCCAACAGCATTGTTTTCCTCCGCTCATAATAATCACATTTATAACGTTTATATAAAAAATTCACAGCGTTTTTATAGTCTATTCGCCGATTGAATTTATGACTTTTAGTGTGAAACGAACGCGTATGATGAATTCGTTTATTTGAGCGACTACGTTTAATATTTATGAGGAAAAATAAAATGTAAATTAAAGTTTACCTGAGGAACGCATTTCATTTCTGTTCCCGTAAGGAATGTCTCAATAAAATCGTTATTGTACTTTTTTAGTGCGGTGCAGAGTTGTCACGGGATGTACTAAAGTCGAATCGATATTAAAAACAACCGGATGAAGCGAATTAGATACGCGCACCATGAAATTTGCGGTTTATAGAAACACACTTCAATAGATTTGTTCGAATGCATCAAGAAGTTGATAGAATTTTAGGTCGATCTATCATAGGGCGCATTCCTAATTAACTATTACAAGGGATATTCAAAGAAAGAGCCTACTCCTTTCTAAAAATTCGGCAACGCACTAGTGACTCCCGTACAATTCAGGTGTCCATGGGCGGCGGTTATCACCTATACTCTTTGGAGGCACACGTGCTCATTCGACCTCTTTAAAACGCTATAGAAAAAGTTATGGGTAATAAAAATAAGTTATTTTTTTTTTGTTTCAGAACCATAAAATCAATATGGAATATTGTATCCTTTTTTTTATCTGAGTACGCGGTAGATCTTTTATTATCATCGTTTATGCTACGACGAATTTCAGTCTTTTTTCAGAACTAAAAGGCCGTGCGTATATTTCATCGTTTGAAATTAGGAAGGAAGACGAAGCATGCGTTATGCAGCAAAAGGTTTGCTGTCGAAAAGTGAACTAGTCACTAACGATTCCAGGAATTATCGAAAATTTTAAACGTTAGCTAAGTTTCCTATTTCATTCACTGTCTAGAAGTAAGCATTTTTCATTGATTTGCATAATGAACACTGTAAGTAACCAAACGGTAGCCTACGGTTTTCATTGAGGCCACAGTTTTATGTAATAATTGACTTTTTATGCTTGGACGTTCGAGATGTAGCCGCCTTTTAAGACACCCATTACTTATGGAATACTTCATTGCTAGTTCAAAGCGCCGGTTATGTGATGTTTATGTCGCTATAAATTGATCAATACGTTCTTTGAGTTCGGTCACCTTTGTTAGGACGCCTTTTATGTCATGTAGAAAGTTCTAAATCTTGCTGTGGGATGTATACATGAGTATAATGTGACAGTTGTGAGAGACTTTGTTCAATAGAAAAATGATCTACCAAGCGTGGTGATTACACAGGGTATAGTTTTTGAAGGGACGTGTGGCGAAGCAATGTGTTTTAAGAAATGAACGTGGATCTGTGAGGCTGTCGAACATTATAGAATTATTTGTCGGCCCTAAAGAAATCTCACGTATATTTATCAAAATCAACATTATTTAACTACACAGACGCATATAAGTTATAAAGGGCTGGGGTATTCATCCATTAGTGTTCTTGGGAAATCTGATAATTTATCTACTATATTCATTCTTATCTAAGATACAAATTCGACACAAAAACAGAGGTTTATTTGTTGTCTTTATAAATTAAGAGAAACACTAAGATGGTTATTGTTTGCAAGTATACATCAACACGGCGAAGTAACGAAACGTAATGGTTTCTTATGAGACACATTTTCTCCAAAAAGATATCATATATTATCATATATGTATGTTATTACAATAAGGTCGAGAAATGTTTGCATCCCTTTTCAAAAGGAACCACGCAGTTATTTCTTAAGAATTTTATATCATCTCATAGTTAGATGCTTACGCTATCAGTCATTAATTAAATAAATAATTTACACTTCGTTTGTGCAAAATGAACAATGAAAAACCTTATCTATACACAGACATATATATATAGAATTCGTCACCAAATTTCATCTGGCGACGAAATAAAATACTTTTCGCGTGGCGGCATTTCGACTCGGCTTATATGATACTTGCGCCGTTATATGATCTCTCTAAAAAATAACTTTTATAGATCCGTCTCAGAATTCTTGCATGAGAAAAAATTACAAGCATTGAGAAGTTATAAAAAATGTTGTGCAAATTGTTAGCACGGGTCCGCGTAATTTGTGTACTGTAATATAAGAACAAATGGACCAAACTTTAATAGTTGTAACAGACACTCTGACACAAATTAATAGAGATTATTTGCATATAATTGAAGTTAAATTTCCAAAACAAACAATCTGACACAATTTAATAGAGACTATTTCGATATAATTGAAGTTAAATTTTCAATTCAATTTATGGCTGACGCAATACTAATTTAGTTTCACATTCGTATACACTTCGTGTACACGAGGTTTTCGTGAAAAAAGTACTTCTGATGATATAACTGGAAATTACTCACTTAAAGGCATATAAAAAAATCTTTGAAACCGTAAATCTCTCTACAGGTTGCCAGGAAATTCAACATTTTGATGAAGTTTCAATGTTAATTTTTTATGTAGGTGTGTAACAGATTTTTAAAATATTGATAAACTTTCTGGATTTTACAAAAAAAAAAACCACATTGCCATAGTCATAGCAGCATCAGATAATTTTAGTTATACTGAAAAAAATAATTACGATAATTTGATTTTATATCTCGAGACTTGTTTACATCATTTATTACACCGATATTTGTGTTTTATAGAGACATAATCCTACATAAATTCATTTGGTAATTTTAGGGTCTGTTGCCCTTAGCCCCTATAAATACCCGGGCGGTTTGATAAGTCAGTGACTTTTTGAATTTCCCGCGCAGTTACTTCAAATGCAACAGTGCTGCCGTCAACTGTAGTCTATTAGTGGGCAACTGTCAAATTTTGAGCAAGCTACGTCATGCAGTTGGTGTTTGATAGCCATTCAAAGCAGACAACCTCGTGAATTTTTACGAAAATGGAAAAAAGTGAATTTCGTGTGCTTATTAAGCATTACTTTTTACGTAAAAAAACCATCATTGAAACTAAGGAAAAGCTTGATAAATACTACGGGGACTCGGCACCATCAATTTCAATGGTAAAGAAGTGGTTTACAGAGTTCCGTTGTGGCCGTACCAGCACTAGTGACGCCGAACGCTCAGGTCGCCCAAAAGAAGTGATCACGCCGGAAATCGTCGATAAAATCCATGAAATGATATTGGATGATCGGAGAATGTGCGTGAGTTGGCTCGTGCTGTAGGTATCTCAACTGAACGGGTACATCATATTTTACACGAATATTTGGACATGAGAAAACTCTCCGCGAGATGGGTGCCGCGATTGCTCACACTCGACCATAAGCGCAATCATGTGACAACTTCAAAAGAGTGTTTAGCGATGTTCAGCCGTAATCCGGATGAATTTTTGCGCCGTTTTGTTACTGTGGACGAAACATGGATCCATCACAACACGCCAGAGACCAAGAAACAATCGAAACAGTGAGTTTCTCGGGGTGAACGTGGACCAAAGAAGGCCAAACAGAGTCTGTCAGCCAACAAGGTCATGGCCACAGTTTTTTTGGATGCACGCGGTGTCATTCACATTGATTACCTCGAGAAAGGTAAAACAATCACCGGCGAATATTATTCAAAGCTTTTGGACAGATTCGACGTTGACTTGAAGCAAAAACGGCCGCATTTGGCGAAGAAGAAAGTGCTGTTCCATCAAGACAATGCACGTGTGCACACTTGTTTAGTCACGATGGCCAAAATCCACGAATTGAGATACGAACTGCTACCCCATCCAGCATATTCTCCAGATTTAGCCCCCTGTGACTATTATCTGTTTCCAAAACTAAAGAAATGCCACCCAGGGTGAGATTTGAGTCTAATGAAGAAGTCATTACCGAAACAAACGCGTATTTTGAGAGCATTGAGAAAACCTATTATTTGGAGGGAATAAAAAAAATTAGAAAAACGCTGGACTAAATGTATCGAGCTAAAAGGTGATTATGTAGAAAAATAAAATGTTTATTTGTACCCGTACCCGTACTATACAGTTCTAAACTGTCTTCTGCGAAAATAATTATTTCAATACGATAAATTGTTTAATAAGGATTGTCACTTCAACTTAACTACGTAAAGTAATTAACTGTTAATTTTGAGGAATTAATTTGGTTAAATCTAACAAGCGAAAACACAGGACGGCATCGAATTTTTGTATTAAGAAAATTCACGACATCCGTAATACAAGCATGCAATCGACCACTATGAAACGTGGTCTGCCACTACCAGTCCATTACTGCCAGTTATCCTAATTAGGTGAACTAGACAGGTACAGTATTATATGTTTTCGATGCTGCCTCTAGATATTTATTTCGACGATGAATCGATATGTTATGTGAGTTACGCTTTATGATGGAAAAATATATTTTTGTCGGTCAGAACTGAAGTTTCACTCTACAATCTGTCATTACAGTTTACGCGAACACACCCGTAGCCAATATCCGGCGTATGGACGAGGCGGACGATAGACGGGACGGGACGGGATAGATTAGGCGACGATGTCCGAGATAATATTAAACTCTCTTGATATGCGGTAGCCCTGTATCAAGGCGAGCACCGAAATACGCGACTTGACCTACGCCGCAGGCGCCGCCGCCGCCCGCGCGCCCCCCCGCGGCGCACGGCCGAGCTTATTTTGGTACAGCATGTATGTATTCTCGGGGGAAACATGTGTCGCAGCATCGCGGCCCCCATTCGTAAACACGGCCAATTAGCCCGAGTGTTACCAGAGCGTTCCGCAAATATTCGCTTCGACACTTCAGAGCGCGCACCGACGGATGCGCCGTGTGGCGTCGGATGAGCGGAACAGCTGTATAATGCGACGCGCGCTAAATTAACCGATGCGATGCCAACGACTCGATTGCTACTGTGTTACTCTTCTACAGGAGCGTTTAACTGGTTTTGTATTCGAGCGATAGATTCGGCTACTGTGGTTAGGTACGTCTTAATTTTGAAGGGCAATATAGTTCGTTGTGCCAGATTTGTGTCAACCCACCGCTGAAGCATGCTGGCGTAGTGCGGGTTAGGTTTGATAACGCATCGGTCATTTCGCTCATCGAATCGACCACAGCATCTCCACGTTCGAAGGTACATAACCGTTGCTCAAATACAGTTAACCCAAAGTTATATAAATATGTGGTATGCGAAACAGAAATACATTATAGGACCTTTAGCCTCGAGGCGGATTGTTAAAATTCCCTTCACAGATTGATAGAATTATTGAGTTTATTTTTATTTTTTGTGTTAGGAATACAACATTAGTGTGTTAAAATTAAAGTAGTATATAAGACTATTCCGAGGTTCCACCCTCGTCTATCCCTCAATTTGAATTCTAATTTTCATTCGACTGTTTTTTTCATGAAGTCTAAAGTTTCGCCATTTACAAATTATACGTATCTTTCAGTTTATAGACCCAAGTCGCATCAACTACCTCTTGCCAAAGCAGTATTACGGATTACCTTTTGCGCACGCCCTCGTATATGATTAATCTCTTAATTAACACAAATGAGTATAGGATTAATGCCTTTATATTTTATATACAACAATATTTTTTTGATAATCATGGTTCCGATCTCAAACTTGTTCTACGTTTCGATTCCGGTTCTACGGGTCAGTTTTGATTCAAGTCTCGTTCTAAATTCCAGTTCAGGTTCTGCTCTATGTTCCAATGCCGTTCCCACTCTTGATTTAATGCCAGTTCCTGTCTTAATGTCGATGACCATCTCTATCGTTTTTAATCCCAATCTCGCATCCGATTTCATTTTCACAGTCTCTCCTTTAATTACGATCCCATTTATCAATTCTGATCTCGGTCCTGTTTTCGATTAGTTATAGCGAATATATTATTCATTTATAAATCCTTAGAATATGAAAATAAATCTAGTTTCTTTACTAATAGACTTTAAATAAATATTTCTTTTTTTTACTTACTTACATATTTTACTTTTTAAGAGGTTGAGTTACCAAACACATTGACGCACGCATTATTTAATTTATAACAATGAAGTCATTTATTATTATGTTAGTATTTACACAATTTATATAATCTTAACTAAAAAACTAACGGCAAATTTTCAATTCCCATTTTATTCTCTTTTGGGGATTTATCAGAAACCATGGAATACGTGATTTTTCATTTGAAACCAAGAAACCAATTATCAATTTCCATTGTTTAATTTCAAAATTAGCGGTACCTTGATACAATCCTTCATTTACCTTCATACATTCTAATGTGGAGATGGAATTTGCAAGAACCTAATTTGAGTGTTTTCCTGATGTCTAAAAGTAAACCCATTTTGTCTGTGCGTTTTGATTGGTATCTATTATATCTACATATATCACTTAATTAAGCTAGAAAAATGATTTTTTTTCTTTGAGTTTTTTTTTCGACAAAATTAATTCGTGAGAGCATATTATATACAACAGCATGGACATAGATACATTCTTTTTTTTTTTAGTCTAGCCTTTGAGCTCGTTCTCAATTTTAATCCCGATCTTGGTTCCGGTTCCGTTTTTGATATTGTTTTCGCTTCCAAATTTCAGATACCGTATTGGTTTCATTTTAGATTCTGATCCCGCTCCCGCTCTTGTCGTGCCCGTAAAATGGCGGTTCGGCCTGGCAGCGGCCGGCGGGGTACCCCACCCGTCCAAGTTACTATTGCGCGCCGGCCGTAAGCGTACAACATTGTTATAAAATGTTATCATATGTCAAACGATGCTTTATGCTAAAAAAAATTCAACCCAATTCGTTCAAATAAACTATTTATTCATTATTATACAAACAAAGTAGGTACCTTCTTCTTACACCTGACAATGAAACATTTTTTTTTCTCCTACAAATTTTTGAGTCTTTGTTTTTAACTCTTCAAAGCCTGAAATTTATAAAAAGTTCGAATGCTTGTTTGATTCATTGTCTCATTTATACGAAGCCACGTTTAAAATTATAGTAACTAGAAAAATATTATTGCACTTACAAATTTTGAACATACTTTTAAGGGTTGAATTATAAGAAATATTTTATCAAACTATACTAATAGTACATATAGAATTAATGCCCTCTCCGAATTTCAAATTCTTCAATATCAACGTAATAGAATATTTGGGTTCAGCGATGCTGAATCAGTGTAGCCAAAACTTCGCCTTTTATTTAAATAGATTTAGTTAAAAGTGTTGACATCAGCAGTTTAAAAATACATATATAAAATCTACCAACAGAGGCAAATGAGATCATATGCCTTAGCTTTTCTGTATAAATATATACTTTTATACGTGTAGATAAGCTAAGGCACTAGCTTTCGAAAAAAAAAAACTCGGCTTCATCTTCATATTTCTACCACTGAAGATTGTAAAAACTCTTTCGCTCATATAAAGCTACGTTATCCTCGAATGATATAGGTCAAATTGCATTTTGGTTCTTCCAGCATTTGCTACGTCTTTGTCGAAATCAGAACCGTGTCCGGTAGCATAATCGAAGTTGCACGAAGGACGAGAAATAGAAATGAAAGTCGAGATCGAGATCGGGATCGGAATCGAGAATAAAACATAAAGGTCGCAATTGAGTGTGGGAACAAGAGCGTGGCCGGACTTGGAAGAGAAGCAGTACCGAGATCAAAATTTAAAACGGGTCTGGGATCGTGAACGGAATCGGAATTCCTTCACATCAAGACCGGAGTCGGAATCAAAAGCGGGGGCCTTATTATGTAAAAGTAGAAATCGATTGCGATTCCGGAATCGATTTGCGAGTCGAAATTGTTAGGTATAAAAAAAATGTTATTCTTATACGCAATTTTGAGTGACTTTAAAGCGTTAGATTATATTAAAACTTTGCACACTTATCGAGGACCGATGGATGTTCAATTATATGGTATAATTAAAGTGATCTGATGATGGAGCCAGAAGATAGGCACAGGAACTCTATAACGGAATAACATATCCTAGTCGTGTTTGAGCTTGTTAGAGTTGTCTTGAGATGTACTCTCACCATGAGTGATTTTCAAGGTTTGATGATGGAGCCGGAAGATAAGTACTAGTACTCTATAATAGAATAACGTAACCTAATCGTATATGTTCTTAATAGAATTTTTTTTAAGTGGACTTTGGCCATAATTGACTTTCAGGTCCTGATCATGGAGCCCGTCGGTTGGCACCGGAATTAACATATCATAACGGAAAAAAAAATATCCTAACCATATTTGGGTATGTTGGAATTACCCTGAAATGTATTTTGACCACGATTGACTTTCAGGGTCTGATGATGGAATTTCCAAACTTCGAGCTCCGTTATCAGACCCTGAAAGCCAATCGTGGTCAAAGTGTATTCCACGAAAATACCAACAAGTCCAAACACGGCTAGGCTGCGTTGTTTCATTATGGAGTACTAGCGTCTACCTTCCGACTCCATCATCAGACCCTGGAAACCAAGCACGGTTAAAGTGCATTCCAAGACAATTCCAACAACCGCGAACACCGCTTGGATACGTTGATCTATTATAGAGTACTAGCGCCTACCTTCCGGCCGCATCATCAGATCCTGAAAATCGTTCATGGTCAAAGTACATCTCAAGACGATTTCTACAAGACCAAACACGGCTAGGATACTTTGTTTCATTATGGAGTTCCTGTGTTTACCTTCCGTCTCCATCATCAGACCCTGAAAATTACTCATGGTGAGAGTACATCTCAAGATGATTCTGGCAAGCTCAAACACGACTGGGATATGTTATTCCATTATGGAATTCCTGTGCCTACCTTCTGGCTCCATCATCAGATCAGTACAATTATACCATATTATTGTAATGTCTTAGGTCTTCGATAAATGTGCAAAGATTTTATTTAATCTAACGATTTACATAAAAAATAATTTATTCACTTTATAGGAAATACGAATGACGGAAAATCGATTATAAATCGCTTGAGAATCGCTATAGACCAGTCTTCGGTTTGAGAGCGTAATTCTCGAATAATTGCGAAATTGCGATCCCTAACGGTTTTAAATTCAAATATGCGATTAAATTTCATTATGATAATTTAGTGATTTCATTGTAGAGACAACACTGTTAATAGAAAGACAATTAGCATTTCGAAATAATAACTTGGGAATTACTAAAATAATTTTAAAATCCTGTGAAATCAGAAATCGATTTCTTTTAAGTAATAAGGCCGCGGGACTGCGACGAAATCGAGAATCAAAGAAATGGATATCGAGAACGAGATCAGGATCAGGATCAGAGTCGAGAATGGCATAACGATCAGGGTATTCTTTTCGCGACGGGGCCGAAAGATGAAAGCGCAGGCGGAGCCGAGGGCAAAAGGCGACCTTAAATACATAAAGAGCGACAGATGCGAAAATAGTACGTGAAATATTACCTATTGTTCTGTAAAAGACGCAAAGATTTTCATGTAAATGTAGCCAGTACGTAATGGAATGAAAGGTAATCAAATATTGGGTATGTGCAAACGATCCAATTTTCGATGGCGTTCTTTTCATTCGCGGATTACATCTTGCATGTGCATCCGCTTGGAGAGGGTCCGCGGTGCATTCGGACGTCACCTGTTGCACCTCCGTAGCCCTGCGCAGGCTGGACAGCTCAGCGGCGTCGCCGTGTAACGCGGCGCTTACGTCGCTCGTAAAACGGCGCTGCCCGAGGGGGGCCGGGCGCGACGCGGGCGCCGCCCTCGGCGCGCCGGCACAACGTAAACATTTCCGTGTTTTGTGTACTCTAATCCGGTGGAAACATCGTTAATCAGGTGAATAAGTTGTTTCGTTTATTTCTAATTAGAGAAACATTCTTTATAGTGGCGCGTTTGACGTTTCGACTTCCAGCGGGTATTGGCAAACATTCGCTGAATTTAGATTGCGTTCGTTGCGGTGAGAATAATAAAATAAATTAATGTGAATCTGTTTATATGGAAATGTGGGAATCTCGGAAACAAAACGATTTATAACGATTACTCGGCAGTGACTAATATTCGAACATAAATACAGTTCATATTCACATTTCGATGAACCGACCATTGTTTTTACAATAATTTCAACATTAAATAACTGTGCGAAAATGTTAATTCAATAAAATTATTTGGAAGACGAAAATCCGTGGTTAATGTCAGTCGGCCACATTTGTTTACGAGATTAGACTTGTTTACCGTATTCCATATTGAAGGCGACTTTACGTTTTCAGTGGACTGATTTTCTAATAGTCTATTCAATATAAAGCTTCAAATATTTGAACATTTACATTTTTACCTAAAATAGACTTCACAAAATTAGAAAGTCTAGAATTCAGAGAATTACATAGAGACTTAAATCAAGTAAAAAACGGTTACATTTTGATATATTTTATCCTTTTTAATAAATGATTCCTCCTAATTTTATTAGTCAAAGTTGACGTCACACTCGGTTTGTGTCGCAAACGCTTGCTCCCAATTTTACGGAAATGCTCCGTTCCCGCTCCGAGTCACACACCGAGGGTGTCGAGACTTTGACATCGCGTCGCCGTAGTTTCCGGAAAGTCGAGTCATATAATAAATATTTTGTACGTGGGTACGTGGGCGTGCACTACTTGAGTTTTTTTTTTTTGACGTTCGTGTGAAGACTTTATAAAAAAGGTCCGTTTCTTTGAAGAGCCATGAAAGAAAATGGAGAAATTAGTTTTTTTCGACACTAGCGGTCGACTGTCCGCTTTGCTGGGTGTCATGGGTTACGAAAGTAGATGAAAAAATGGTGAAAAATATATGGAATTCAGAAAAAATTGCCCAAGGGCCTCTTCTACTATCTTCATTTGAACTCGCTTTTAACGAAAAGTAACTTTAAAACTAATTTTGTGCTCCACGGTCACGTTTAACGGTTGTTAGCCCTAAAAGTGACTTCTTATAAAAGGCGGTTGAAACGACCATTTTTACCTTATAAGTATCTTTTAAATATGGCGGATAACAGTTCATCTGTTTTTTTTTTGCTTTAGGTACGCTGACAGTTGATACGTTTCAATATTTTTTAAATAAAAAATAAATAACCAGTTTAAAGTCTAGATTTCACAATTTGGTGGTATTGGCAGTTATATTGAAATGTTTCTGTATAGGCATAACAATATTATTTGCAATTATTTGTTTTATTAATTAGACAGTATTAAAAATATTTCCCATTTTGATTATTATCAATGGAAGCAATGTTGTGTAACAGTATTTGAATAGATATAAGTGCAAATAATTCGTTGTAAGCGTGCCTAAAATATTACTACAAAAAAAACTAAGCCTTAAAACTTGACAAAACATTAACTATGACAAGTAAGTATTATAAAACATGCGCCGTTCGTCTTATCGTAGATTTAAATTCATATTATATTATAAAATAATGATAATGATAGTCAGATTAGCTGTAAACAAAAGTGCGCTAAACTCCTTGTGACTTTTTGTTAAAAGTCAATTTACGAGTCAGTTCTGAAATCCAAGAATGAAAAGAACTGGCAAGCGACTCCCTAACGCTATTCCGTATTGTTCTGTCGTCCGTCGTCATTTCTATCAAACGGATAGTTTCGTACAAATATAACGTGCCACGAAACAGATTTAGTTTTGAGGAAACAGAGAGGTTTCGTAACGCCGTCCGCTTTAATGCATCCTGTCAACGGTATCGTCGGAGCGGCCTCGGATATAGTAATTTCGTTTTCTAAAATTAGCCGAGGAAAGTTCTTGATCGTGAAAATTTATTTCACAGCGTGAAACCGGCCGGCGTTACACCCGTGCGAGTCGACGCATCGCCGCGGAGTGTGTATAAAAAGATGCAGGGAGAATGATTTTGTGAATGTTTCATAGTTACGATGATGTTGCGCGTGACACTTAACAGTGATCGATTGACGGACGGTTGTTGACATCGCTATGGAGTTTGCCGCATGGAGATAATCATAAAAAGCCATGACATTTTCATGGATGTCTCGAGACGTACGTAGACTATGAAAATTAAAATTTGAATTGTAAAACTAATGGAACTATCAAACTTATAAAGTTTGTGTAATGCATTAAAATTTTCTGGTAATGGAAACCATATTTAAAAAAAAAAACTGTATGATCAATGTTCAAAATATTATTTTTACATAGACAGTTAATTAATTATTTTCTAGGCTTTTACTGCGATAATTTGACATGGTACATTGCCTCTTCTTGCTTTGTACTCGACTTTGACATTTTAATAATGACTGTTAACTCAAGTAAAAGATTTTAATGAGCATAATTTGATGTAACTTGCTTCCATTAAAAATAAATAGGTACACATTCGTAATATCTGATTTGTAAACAAATTGGTATTGATTTGAATATTTTTATGCTGAATTGAATAACGATTTTTTTTATAAATTCGACCTTTGCATGTAAGGTCGCAATATATATTCTACAACTTGTTGCCATTTTGTACGTAGTGCCATAATCCCATTGCTATAGAAATTTTGAGATTTATCATCAACTGCGACACAAACTGCGACAAGTAATTTAGACAGTCCTCTCTTGATGTTAACCTAATACTACCTAAAATCCTGAATAAGCCGAGACAGGTGAAAATCTGATGGTGCAAGGTCAGGGCTATATAGTGGATGCATTAATACTTCTCATCCAAACTCTTTTAATATTTGCTGAGTGGCTAAACATGTGTGTGATCTGGCGTTATCATAGTGAAAAACCACACCTTTTCTGTTGATCAATTCTGGCCGTTTTTTCTCTATTTCTTGCTTGAGGCTCATCAGCTGTTAACAGTAGAGATCCGAATTGATGATTTCACCTGACGGTAAAAGCTCATAATTAATAATGCCCTTCCAATCCCACTATATACACAATATCAACTTACTGCAAGTTAATCTGGGTTTGGCTGGAATCTGGATTAATTTGGAAGTCTGTCGAGCTTCCTTGCCTTTTGATCATGATCTTTTTCGCACGTTCTTGTCGCATGTAATCCATTTTTCATCACCAATGATCAATCTTTCCAAAAACGATTCTATTTCATTACGTTTCAATAAAGAAATCGCAAATAATTACACGATTCATTAGATTTCTTCCAATGAGCCAATGTGGGAGGCAAGTATCAGCCTTTTTGTATATCCAGCTCTTTTCAAATGGGTAAAATCTGTTTTGTGGTCAATCTCCAGCTCTTCAGCTATGTCGTAAGAACTAATATGCCGATCTTGCTTTACTTTTTTCAAAATGGCATAGGCTTGACCCGTAACAGGTTGACCAGAGCGTAGTTCATCTTTGACATCAAAAATACTAGACTTAAAACGCTTGAACCACTTTTGTACTACTCTTACCAATACTGCATTAGGTCTATAAACGTCATAATTTTTTTTCGCGGCTTGTGTCGCATTTTTTCCTTTTTTGTAATAAATCCTCAAAACGTATCGAATTTCTACGTTAAATTCATCCATTTCGTCGGACAGGAAAACATTAGTAAAATGACGGGACACCGTTTTTATTTCATTTTTCTTTTTTTTTAAATGTCACCTATTTAGAGGTATCCAAACTAGCCAGATACAAACAGCACGACCAAAGAGATTTTTCTGCAACTTTTTATTTATAAAATACGAAAACAAATTTTCCTCGACCTAAATATTAACTCACGCAGGTTCATTAGCCTGCACCTACATTGCAGCGAATAACACGGTTTAGTGTTAGCGACTTGCGGTTTCTCGGCTATTTATAGACCTGTAACTTTAAAATAGTAAGGTGTTGTTAAGAGTCGTTCCGCAGTGTTTTTATTGATTGTTTGGTGAGTTTTAAATGCAAACACCTGTTCGAGGAATTCGAGTTTACAAACGCCTCGACGTGGGAGAGAGTAAATTTAAATGCGACAACAATAGTTTTAATTTTCTAAAAAAAAAACAGTATATTAAAAAATACTGATGTCCGCATTAGACTTCCTGTTACGAGTCGAAATCTCGGATAAGTTCATATATTAGCTAGGTGCGTAAAAGAAATGTTAAAAAACGACAAATAAAAAATAAAGACTTCCGTAAAAAAATAACCATTTAACGGATTTTGATAGAAGATACTTCGGCAGAAAGAGCCAACGAAATTATTATTATTGTATCAAGTTAGCACACATCCCTTTTTGCTTTGTATTGAGTAACTTGTACCCTCCAACCCTTCGCGCGTGCGCAGTGTAGGACCCTTGACACCAATGTGTTGACAACTTCCGCAATCGATGGGTTGACGTTTTCTTCAAGGCACAGGATGAATGGTTTAATTTTAATCAAGTACAAACCGGCCAAGTACGTGAGGCACGCGCAGTGTAGGGTTCCGTAGTTACCCGTCACAGTATACGGCTTAGCAGCGAACTTTTTGTTTGATATTATGAACCTATTAAACGAGTTCACGGTTTAACGGCTAATAATGTCTAAAATGGGCCGACGAGGGAGAGATATTAAGGATGTTGTGATTTGCTATATTCATAACTTTACATAGTTCATAAATTTGTGACTTCTTTAACACAAACAGCAATGTAATCTAAGTAATTTACAATGGAATTCGTACGAAAGTTTGCTTTTAATTTCTCCAAGATTATATTTTATAATTTCCTTTTTACTTCTCCAAGCATATTTTATAAATTGGTCGAGTACTACTTGTCAACTTGTAGAGTCTACGTAGCTGTGACAGTTTTCCTTTTAACTTAGTTATATAGACTGATCTCGTGATTTTTTTCACATGTCGAAGAATAACCATTTACCTAGAAAAGGGCGACGGGACGAGAAAATTAGTTCTGTAAAGCTTAATATTTCGCAACTGGTTCCTAAGTCGAAAAATAATTTTCACACACCTACATCTTGATGAAAAAAAATTCATCCCCACTTTACGTGTAGCGGAGGTACCTTAGGATTTTTTTTCAAATGCTATTCTACCACTTTTTCTAATTAACATGTAAGCCCATACCGAAGACAGCTTTCTAGTACAAAGAGTCTCCGAGATAAGTCGTGGACAGCCAAACAGACAGACAGACGGCTATGGCTGAACTATAATGGTTACTTGTTGGCTACGGAACCTTAAAAATAAACTCTTCGGTAAATCCGACCGCGGTCAGGTTTGGAACCCGTGACCTTCTATAGCGCCACCACTGCTTTCATAGTTGATTATCACACAGTATCTTTATGTTTTAGTTGCACGTGATAGATGTAGTTAGAAAGCGATAATTGTAGGTATCACTTTAAGTCTTTGGTACGAAAAATATTTCTCTCTCAGGGTATTTATTATTGCGTATAAATTAGTACGACTTTAGTTGGCGGTACGGTAGAAGTTTTGTTCTATGGTGTTCCAAAACAAAATAATAAAGGACTATTAAATAGGTTAATTAAACTATTTAATAGACTTTTAATATGTATGTAGCATATTAAAAGACTTTAAACATATGTAGGTTATACTGTGGTCATTTTGGATGGGCATAAAAATGGGCAGGCTCGACCAACGATATACCACACCGTCTCACACGTGAAGTAGAAGATCACCGCTGTTGTGTTTCTTCCAGCGAGTGAGAGTTCCAACGACCCCACTCTGCCCTCAATCAGATCTCCTATTTTTTCACTCCCTCCTCCGTCACATATTCTATTCTTTTCTAAAAGTTTCGGTGGCCCAATCCCCCTTCAATAAATATCGTATTTCTACCTAAAAGGCAGGCAACGTCCTTAGCAACGCTCCTCAGGGATCGCGAGTCACCATGAACGTGAGTGCTCATCTATCCTCTCCGGTAGTTTGCATACTCGTTTGCCCCTTAACATGCAATAGACAAATAAAAAAAAAACGTATTCCTAATAAAAAAAGGGTATTATATAATTTGCGAATATTTTGAAATACAAAATGTCCATAGACATAAACACCATGATTTCGTACTGGATTGTTTCATTCCGTAATAATGTCGAATTTGATTGTAATATAATAAACAACATAGAAACGAGCCACTTCTCAATCTTCCCCGTCTTTCTTGAGAGAAAATTTTCTACGAGACGAGTGGTAATTTTAAGAAATATAATGGCGTATTTCAAATTCATCAATTTCTAACCAGAAAGTGTTTTCTATTCGGTCACCGGCACAATCGTATACTAGGAGCCTAATCTAAACGCTCAGATTCCAGAAACAATAGGCACAAACGAGCCGAACAAATCGGAAACGAGCCAGGAACATTTCACGCGTTAAGCGAGACCGGCTATAGACCGCGAAAGCGATCGATAAATAAATAATGCCTATCATCGTTCAGCCTATATTTAATTTTTTTTTTTTATAAAAGCGCCAGCCGTCACCTGTGCGCTTCGCTGAGCGTTATGGGTTATGAAAGCAAATGAAAAAGGAAAAACCGGACAAGTGCCGGTAGAAACGAATGGAGAGGTTTCCGCACGATTCGTCTAGCGCATTTATTCAAATCCGACCCGAATTCGTTTGTGGTGACTAAAACAACTATAAAAATAAGTTTGTAGATTTTTCTGTAATCTCTAAATTAAGAATTCATTTCCGTTTATTTTTTTTTTTTGATATTTAAGGCTCAGTAATTTTGGAAATGAAAAAGGTAGAATAATAGTCTTTGTATGAAGTTTTTGTATAAAATTATGTGTTTAAAAGTATACAGTTTTTGTATAAAATGTATGTATTTGATGCTCTTAAAACAAGCCTTTTCATTTAGTTTCGGTCACATTTGAAAAAATCTTTTTTTTTTAATTTTCAATTTTTCCGCTTAATGTGGCCCCCAAATTCAAAAATTATTCACTTAAATACATTTATTTATAGCTGTTTCACTTTCAAGCCCAGAAAATCCGGAACAAATTGACTGCGAAAGGCAGACAGACAGACACATAAGGATCCTGCAAGGTTTCTGTTTTTTTCATTCGAGCATATGGAACTCTAAAAATGATGAACAGTACGTGGAATTCAAAAAGTAATCGAATTGCGTCGGATGGTCAAAGTCACATATCGATATACATTCTGTAGTTTTTAACCGATACTCGGACAAAGAAATTATCGATTTTTATAGATTTCATGCGCAAATACTACTTTCTTATGATTTCGTTATGTTATATTGCAAAGTTTATATCGATAGACTTTGCAATAATTGTTCACACAATAAAATCGTAGACTCTCTGTGTCTGTATAACAGAGTTTTGCAAAAACATAACATAAAATACAACTTTTTGCAATATTTATCTGTTTTTTCTTTTTTTTTCGCGCATCATGCCAAAAGTCACATACTGCAATATATATATCAGGAATTTCAAAAATTTCAGAAATACAACTACTGAAAAATAATTGAAAAAAAATTTTAAAAAACCCGACAGCACAAAAGCAAGGTAAAGAAATGGAAATAAGTTTATGTAAAAAATTATGCATTTAAATATGACAAATATTTTCTTTTTTTTCGTCAATTTTTTTCGACCCTACCACCTTTTGGTATTTTACGGCCGTCGTTCTGGTTTTGTAATACTTATTTTTCACATTCGTAAGACGATTATAAAAACGTTGTCACAACTTTATTAAAAGTTTTGAAAATATAAGTGAGAATGGATCAAATTTAAATGGTTATAGTGACTAAATAGTCAATCAAAATGAAAAATAATCACAGCACTTTTCAAAGGTCGATTCAATAATACCTCATGTGACCTTGTTCGTCGAGTTTAATTTTTATTTTTCACAATATGACGTTTAGTTGTAGCTATATTAATTTTTCATTACTGTTCTGTCTTTAATGACATAAGATTAAGGTAAATCGATTGACGTGAGAATCATCAAAATCGGCGCATGCGTTTGGCCTCAGAGTAGAATGCCAAAAAGGAATAAACATACTTATACAGGATGGAATCAATCATGCATCTTTCCGCAAATATTGATAATCTCCTACTTTTACAAAGAAAAGCCTACGAAATGCTCGGCCAGACTGCGCGCAGCTATATAACGAACTAACTATGCGATGTATTATTTTTAAAGAACTTCTCTAGTCATTTACCTACAAATGACACTTGATGTTGTCAGTGATGTAAAGGTTGCCGACGGTATTATTATAGTCACTGATTTTCCATATGTAGGCAAATTATAGCATAAACGATAAATAGCACGCAAGATTACTCGTGGACTGGCAAGGTAAGGTTTAAGGTTTTCTGTCAAGGTAAGTTTCACTATAAAATTTTAGAACCGCAGCGATGTCACCTCTGCAAACTCCACAACAATAAATCATGTTTTTATATTGCGAAAGCAGTGAAAGGCATTTCTATTAAACACTTCAATATTAATCACACACAGTCTTAGTTTCAAAATCGTCAATATTGTAAACGTAATACTTTATAACAAAATACCTAAACCTCTAAAGCCGTGCGCCCGGTCGTTAACCGCGTGCCGACGTGCGGATGTGCGGTGGACTTGCCAGACATTATCTGCCTGGGCCATGTACGAGACTAGGATAACGCGTTTGGAAGCGCGCATCGTGTTACTAAGCGCTAAGGTTGTACTTCGTACGTTTACATGTTTAGGTTTTGAGCTGTTTTTTTTCAGAAACAGCTACTTCAATGACTGTGGTTTCTATGTCAACGTTGTTCTAAAAAAGAAAGACATTACAAATATTTGCGGGAAAGCAAATGATCGATTCCATACGGTGTGCTACATAAATACATACATATATAGCCTGATTGCGTCGTGGAGTCGTGTAAAAATACAAAGCTCAGTTAGAATCGAATCGAAATTCATCCAGTGAATCAAAAATCATTATGTATTAAATTTTTGAGGTTAATATTATTAGGAACCTCATAGCGCAAACTGATCGTGAGGGCAGACGCGAACAGATCGTGAGGGCAGACATCGTTATTAGTCATAGCACTCATATATAGTTTTCATGTAATTTCTATTGCGATTTCTATGATTAGAATCATAAAAAAAAATTGTTTCTTTGGTAGTAGTTTTTTAGGGATCTCTACCTTTTCTCCGCGGCTTTACCTGCATGAATATAGAATACATTTCTTTTTTTACTTTTTTATGCCGATCGGTATTGGTAATAGCAATGTACAAGAGAGGATCCAGACAAATACCGATTCGATACCGAAACTGTGAGCAGGACCGAGATGGGTATTAAGAGAAGTTTCATAGTAATACATATGCGTTTCTCTATGATAATTGGCTGATGGAACGAGGTGAACCGAGGATGGAACCAAGGACGGAATCAGGATCTAGATCGAGACCGCAATCGACATCGGGAGCGGGAGCGATATTGACCGTTGACGGCGTAGTCGATCGGTCATTATAAAAGATGAATTATTAATTATACGACTACGCGATTAGGGTCGCGGGCAATGGTTAATGTATAAACGTATATGTATACCTTAACAAAGTAAATACATTCCGGGAGGATGTCGAATACGTCACTGTAGTGTATTTCTAGAAAGTACATTTCCCACGGAAACATCCACCTCGGCCCACCTGTTACTCCGGCTCGACTTCTATATCGGAATAATTTATCGCCGGGTCGGCCGCTCGGCGCTCCCGCGGCGATCGATATGAACACACTCGGCACTTCTGTGAGCCTATGCTTACACGCGGCGGAGACTGACGACGACAAATACGTCGTAACAAAGGGATTACAGTTGAAACCCTACGATGAAGAAAACAAGTGACGAACTGCGTAAAACAAGGAGTCGATGTTAATTTGGACTCAACAGGTATGTGATGCTAGACGACGATATTTGTCGAGTAGCACTCAACAGGTATACGGCGACGACATTTATCGAATAGAGGCGATAAAATATTGCGGAAACGGTAACGAATCGAAATATGATTTATATCCCAGGAACTGCATTTATTTATATCGCGACGCAAACTGTCGTATGGCAATTTAACAATGGTGCAGCTTTATATTTATATAAAATAAAAAATATATTTTTCTTTTCGCTATTTTCTGAATAATTCTTTTTATTTCCATCTTCCAGTGGCTCGTTGTGCCGATTTTCGCAATCGGTAAATTTATTTCAGCTTCCAATACGAACGTGTTAATGATTGTTTATTTTCTGGATTTGATTGTGTTAAATATTGTTGTTTGATTTTAATTTTATTCGCAAACAATAGGAGAAAAATCAAATGATCAATATTTTACGTGACCTACTAAATTCGATTCGTGCATGATTTTAATAAATCAAAGTCCTCTTTAACTATTTTGACTAAAATACAGAATAGCATTCGTTAGAAATAAATGCATCAAGGAAAATTGAGTAGGTAAGTAGGTAAATGTAATTAATTTTATTTTAATAATTCTCAATAGCGACCCTTTTAAGTGTATTTCCTTTTTTATAAACTTCTTTAAGCCATAAAGCATATACGTAATATATTCCGAACAATTTGGAAACCTTTCTCTGGGTAAGGTTTATTAATCTTATATTCAGAAGAGATTCCGAGGACACTATTTTATCTACATTATTATGGACTGGACCAACTAATACATTAACAATTAAAGCTAATAGTATAGCAATATCTGTTTACTTACCTATAACAAAGAGTAAAAGTGTACTTCAAAACCATTTCAGTGCGTGAAGCAACTGTACTTATTGTACATGTCATTGCTGTATACGTCATTGTTCTACATATCATTGCTGTTTTAATATTTTCGAAGTTGAACTGAATCGTCTTTGTAGTCGGACACGATAAGTTTCTGTTGAAGAAGTTACTATTGTGTAGTAGAACTTTTATGTTATGTTTATAACTATGAATTATAAGCGAATGTATCGATGTGCCTGTGGTTGCCAATAGAACTTAATATGGTTCGATGAAACTATTAGTTTGTGTTGATGCTGAGGTTACATGAGGGTGTATAATATAAATTATAGTTAGTGTTTATAAAATAAATTTAGCGTTTATAATATAAATTGTAGTTAGTGAAATTTATTGATTTTGTTACATTTTAATAATCAAGATATCAAATAAGTTTGGGCAATATTTAGGTTAAATAAATTTGTCGTGTTTCAAAATTTAAGATCCATCTTTTAAGCAATTTAGGTATTTTATATAAAATTTAGTTGAATATTATGTTAACGATTTATTTTTTGTGTTTTACAATTTTTGTATGATTGTGCATTTCAATTGAATTTAATTAACAGCTAATCAAACTTGTGTATATGTACTAGCACTTATTTTTTATTTTATTTTATATAATTATAGACGGTCCACTGGTTTATTGGTTCGGGATCTTATAGCAAAGAAAACAAACAACTAACTAGATTTTGTGAGGTCTGACAATTGCAGAGATGTAATTTGCATAATTTGAAGTTATAGTTATTAAAAATAACAGGGGAAATGTTAAAAAAGAAACAATTAATGTGGAATATTGAAGATGTATGTAACTAATAAATTGAAACCTAACCATTATAATGGATATAATATGTAATTTTTACCTTTTTATGTTAACTGGAATACCTAATATAAAAGTACTTTATTTATTAGTTAATAAAAAAATGTATGGGTGTCATCAGCTAAATTCTAAAAATTCTCAGGTATATCTCTAAGTTACTTACTGTACATTTTAATAAATGGTATTAAAACAACATATTTTAGGTAGGAGTTTAAAATATTTTAAATTCCTACCGATCAGAAGTTGATATTTACCTTTCGTATATAGAATACCTACAATCTAGGAGTCCAAGTTTTAGGGTTAGGCTAGGTTAGGTTAGTAGTTGCTATTAACCCACAAGGTATTAAATATTTACCTACTCAAAAACGTAGAATAAATTATTTTCGAATCATTGCCTCTTACTGAGGTAACGTTCATGTTAAATGTTCGAAGTGCTGTCATGTTGTATTGAGTACCTCAAGCGTTTTAGAAGCTATCAATCAATCAAAAAGAGCTTTATTTCGTAGGTAATAGAAACTACACTTGAAAAATGTCATAAGCGATTGTTTTCAACATTAACATTACCACCCACCTTTTTTTGCTCTTCGATACAAAATATTAAGTAATTGATAATTTAGTACAACACTTAGAAATAACATGATTCAATCTGATAGACGAGCAGTTCTATCCCAGTTTTACTCTGCTCTCTAGATTTACTCTGCAATTTTACTCTGCTCGCGAAAGTTAACTCCGTTCGATATGTCGACACCGAGGATCCCGATACTTGATGTCGCACTAAGAGTTGTAGCTTTCGATGAGAGAAGAAGGAACAAAGAGATTTCTTTTAGCGGTGTGTCTTTTGGGCGTTAAATTTAACGAGGTTAAATTTACCCTATTCTAAAATTCACACTGAAGCTGTTTCGATTTCAGATATATAAGTTGGTTTCGACACTCAACAACACGTTCCAGAGAAGTATTAGTGCGGCCATAATAGCGTTTTGTCATTCGCATAGCAACGACGTTACTAATTTTCAGTAAATCATTTATATTCAGAATGAACGGAGTAGGGCAGAATACAGACTCGAAGGACGCCAGCATTCACGTGCTTGGGATAGACAATAGAATAATAGGTACAGAATAATAATATTAAAAAACCAATTCATTCTTTATTAAATATAGTGTTCATTCACTTCTAAAACCGGTCCAAGAGAATTTTTTCTGATACCTGGTCTAAGGTAGGTAACAGATGGACATTTTGTGCGCACAGCAACCAACAGTTTTTTCTACTATACAAGTGGAGTAATAATTGGAGTATAAGTTGAGTAATAAATTGTATTTCTGCTTGTCGGTGAGTAGACAATTATCATTTACTAAGTGTCTTTTCTTACTTCCATGTCAGTATTTTATACGACCCCGCAACAACCGCAGAATATTAATTATCAACAACTTCTACAGTTGGTCGCTGTCCACCACTCCATATATTTTTATCATAAAGCTCCAATTTTCTTACATACGTTCTCTACTAAACAAAGGATCATATTTTAATTGGTACGAATCGAGTGGTATTGAATTGATTTTAATATATCTTTTATATAGCAAAATGAATTCAATACCACTGAAAAAATTGTCTAATAATATTAATACATACAGTTACTATTATAAATGACAATAAGTCCGTCATCTAATCATATTAGATATTGTCTGCATTGATGTTTCTATATATGGAGATGTTTAATGTAAATTAATGAATGATACGTAAATAAAAGTCTGATGTGTCACAAGTGAACACCCACCTATGAATTCGCAGTTCGTAGATGGTGTCAATCATTATCTCTCAGTGAAACAGTTTGTTTATATTTTTTAAATTGTTTATTCTATAACCGGTTTTAAATTTTCTTGTTTTTTTTTTTAGATTTATCCCTACTTTATTTATTGAGAATGATCAATACATTAATTCTAAATTAGTAGCGATGGTGAAAAATATTGATGTTCTTACTCATTAATCTTGTTTAAATAATATTAATAGATAATTTTCTAGACCGCGTTTGATGCGATTCTCTATGCCAAACGTCATTACGAAATCCATGCTGTGCATTATATTGTTTTATACACTTAAATGTGCAAATAATTGTTTTTAACAATTAAAATACTTATGTAAAAAACAACGGCCATGTCTCGCTATGTACTTCAGTTTTGTTGGTGACCTCATAAATATGATTTTGTGCCTCACTTCGCTTACATATGTAATGGATTAGTTTGATTCACGCTTCGGATGCTGCTTAGATTTACTTATGGAAGTTCGACATATGCACTTCTAATATCAATTCAATGCAATCATCTCGTTCTCGAAGACAAGTAATGCTTGTGTCAAACTTTACAATCGACTCACCTCGTCGATTTCGCAAAGGATCCTCGTGGTGCGCGAGCGCGCGCGGAACGGGTGCGTGCGCCCGTGTGGTCGGGGACAGCCGCGGCGAAGTCGGAGCCAACGCACGCGCTAAAAGCGTCCGCCGCGTCACCCGCGCTGTCACCGCGGGCCCGCCGCCACCGGCTAATTAAAACCCGTGTCATTGCAGGCGCACGCCGCGCCGCCCGCGCCCGCGCCCGCCCCGCCGGCCGCCCTGCCGATCGCCGTGACAACGACGAGATATTTTTATTTGTCCGTATCAAATTGAAAAATAACTAGCCAGTTCGAGCCGAAAAAAAGATGACGGCAATTTAACACGGTATCCAAAAAGTTAGGCCCTTGCCAATAATTTTATGTCATCATTGCGATTTTTGATGACACATTGTCCACGACTTATATGTAATATGAAAATAACAGGGTCACCGAGCTTTGCTCGGTTCCTTTCGAGTTTTCCGTAAGAAAATAACTAAAATAACTTTCCGGAATAGTTGCTTAAGTTTATTTCCAACAATAAATATGTGAAAACAAAATATACACACGTAATACCTTATAGTATTTTATTTAGCTGCCTAGTGTCTTCTGTAATTTATACCATGTAGTGTTATTTGTTGTTGAGAAACGAAGCAACAACGTAGTTACCTCAAAATTGCAGAAATAACGCGAAATTCAACACAGCTTATGGTTTCTTTTTTGTATCGTTGTCAAACTTAAAAAGCGAACCTTTACCGAAATAAATATCTTTATCTTATTCATTAGGACCGTTTCTGAAACAGCCAATATGTATCTGGATGTAATGTACATCCAAAAATTTATCGTTTGTATTTTGCCCTTCCAATGCCTCACTATATAAAATTTTCGAATTTTATTTAAAACATTTTTAGTTATGTACTTCTTTCTAATTTTCGAACTAATGATACACGCTTTTATTTTCGTTGTCAAACATATTTAATTTTAATCTTACCTTCTTTTTTTACGATTTAAAGCATCTGTTGACAAGAAAATGCAATGGTTGAAGACGTCTCGGCCGCGCGCTCAACACAAAGGTTATGTCATTGGTATAAAATTGAGATATTGTGTTCAGTTTTGTTTGTAGTCTCAAAATATACGTAAGAAGATGATTTTGATAATTATGATAATTTATTATAAGATGTAGCCATTTAGATTATGCAGCTAATTGATTCAGGGCACAAATTGTTGGTGAAAATCTATGAAAATTATTGTTACACATTGATTTTAAGAATTTTTACCAACGCCAGCAGTTTGCAAATAACGCAAACTCAATATGTAAACGTTTCTAGCCAATAAGTATACATTACTGGAGGAGGGATGATCCAGCATATAGTATTCCACTGTGGCCCTCGACCCTAGACCCACCCCATAAATATGTGTTATTATTGATGTGTGACATCTTTCCTCTCGCTTTTTTGCAATCTGTGCGAGTGATTTTGTGAAAAGGGACGGAAGTGAGTAAAAAGAAGTCATGGAAGTGCATGTTATTTCATTTGACCAATGAACGCGCGCGGTTCTGGATTTGGCCGTCAAATGATATCAACCCATTTTCCGAAAGATTGGTAGTGTAGCCTGTGTTGCTAACCATACGAATTTGATTATATCTCAGTGCCAAATGTCAACTGTTCATTACATTACAAAAAATAATACATTTTCTGTATTTCGTACTTATATTATATAAAGAAGATGGTTCCGCTCTTAAAAAAAAAATTGCTAATCTCTTCCCATGATTTTAAATTGTGTTTTTAATGTAACTTCAGTTCACCAGAAGTTCAGCAGCTTATAGCTTTTTTAAATGATGAACTCAAGCTCTAAATGAACACAGATCGAAATGTTTCGACAACTAACAGCGGTATTGTTATTAATACAGCTTTTTAACGGTTTTTAAATACTTTGAAATCACAGGTATATGTCTTATTTTCTCATCCTATATCATAGTCTATTGTCTCAGCTCTCTCCACAATTGAACAGAAATAACTGTCTTCAACAAAACATTGCATTACCTCTAGTGTTAATTGAATAAAATATATTATAATTTTCGTTAAAAAGTACATATCATCCTTCATTATGAAAAAAAATCATTTCGAATAATACTTAATTCATTTTGTTCAGAATATAATATTAAGTACCTGGATGACCGAACTTTGCTCGGTATTTTTTTTCTTGCTAATTCGCGTTTTTTTAGAAAATATATTTAGATACGAAATACATATTTATGGAGTATTAATAGTATTTTCCGATTTTACCGCGTTTTTCTCAAAGATCTTTTAAGCATTTTTAAGTAAACAGGATACTTAAAAAGACACATATTTTATCAATAACATAAGTAAACAATTGATTTTCTTGGTCTAACCTCAGACCAAAGACTCATTGGTTTAGTGTTGCTTAAGAACGCCATCTATTGTCAAGTAGCTTTAGTGTTTTTTTCTCATAAAAAAAGAAACTTGAAAAAAACGAAATGACTTGAAAAAATTAATCATGTATTGAATTGGGGTCTTTTAGATTCAGAACCGCCCGATTTCTCAACTGTGCTATTATAATCTTGTCGATAGTGGCTGAATTTACTTTCGTACTCTAATTCATTGCTTAAAAACACGAATAAAACGAGGTTTTTAAAAATTAAACCTAGTTAGATCGATTTATCGCCCAAGAAACTCCCTGCATACTAAATTTTATGGAAATCTTTGGAGCTGTTTCCGAGATTCTGATTATATATATACAAGAATTGCTCGTTTAAAGATATTAGATGTTGCATAATACTAAGGTGCAATGTCACATACATCATATGCGACTACTGTAAGGCTCGCTCGATTTTTTTGCATCATTTTTTATAAGGAAAGCAATTTCAGAGAATATTTGAGAAATTATGTTATTAGTTGGCTCGTTGTTTCTATTTTATTTTTTATTATATATGGTATTTACGCTGTCTTTGGACGGATGTTTGCGTATGCGTGCGCGCGCGTGCGTGCGTACATACATAAACGTGTGTATATACGACATACATACACAAAACTCGCAAAGTGACCGTCTCAAACATAAATACATATACATACATCCACGCACGCAAGCTCACACGCAAGCAAGTCAAGCACGCACACATGCACAGAGAAAGGCAGGTGAGAGGGGAGGCAGAGAAATAAAAAGAGAGAGATAAAGAGATCTAAATAAGCATCTGTTACATACTACGTAAATATTAAATTTTTTATGAATGAATCGGTTTACTTAAACCGCCTAGAGGCGTTTACAACGAAATAATAGAAATGAAATTTCCTTTGAATTGAATTTCGATTGGCATTTGATTAAGACCTATTTGTTTTCACCTAATTGCAAATCTACTAAACAGAACAATATGAAAGTCTAATCAGTTTTATTAATTATAGAATTCTGTAGAATGCGGTAAGAACGAAAATCGATTAATTTGTTCGGGAGATAATATGAACAAAAAGTTTGGAAAATCAATATTTCCGTCATTTAAAAATAATTTTTGACTCATTGAACTGATCAAATCAAGATATGAATAGTTATTAGAACTTATGATAAAATTATACCGATTGCAGCATAAATGTCTTATCTTGTGAATTGAGCAGAGGGGCATATGTTTAATGAAATTAATGGATATGAAAAGTTTTTTTCTTAGTCGTAGGATTAAAAATCAAACTATAATTGTTTATACTTAAAAAGAGTTTATAGGAATTGATATTCACTTAAATATTTTAAACTACTGAAACTGATAGAAGTATGTTGCTCATGCTTTAATATGTGCGCGGGCCACCTTAAGAACTGCGGTCCGTTGCAGCATACGACCTTAGGAATTTTTATTATATTACGTATTTCTTCGACGAAGGTTTCGATAAGCACATCAAATAGATAAATATTTGTAAGCTCGTCGCGTCTGAAAATTGCGGGAAGTCTTTTAGTTGCTGTCATATAATCAGCATTTTCTTTATAAATTAAATTTCAAGCTATTGAAATGAATATAGAAATGTATATTTGAAAAATTCAAAACTTCGCGCTTCATAAAGTTTATTTAATTTAAATAAATAATAAATCTTATTACTGACTTAAAAGTGCGACGAGAGATCAATAAAAATTAATGCGACGGAGTATTAATAAAAATTATTTATCTTTAAGAACCGATAAGGAAAAGAAAATCAAAACAAAATCAGTAAACTATATAGTGACACCTCATAGTTTAGCTGAGGATATTACAATATTTTAAACCATTTGATTTCCTTTGGCAATCGAAATTGATATCATAGGTAAGATATTTTAATTACAAAGCCAATCATATAGGCTTGCCTGCAAAAATCGTTCATGAAATATATTGTCAAGCTATAAAGTTTAGAAATTTAGTTATTCACTAGGTGCGAGAGAAAGTAGAGCGTCCGAGGTCCGTGTGATAGGAACAGGACACAACAGCAGCCGCACCAAGTAAGCAAAATACATGCGTATAATAATACAAAATACATGCTAATTAGGCTAAAGATTTATTCTGAAAGCGCTCGCAATGAGCAATAATTCTAAAACTAATAAAAACCGGTCCCCGTACCTACGCATAAAAGCGGAAGTGCATTACATATTACTATCGATAAATTCAGATATATTGAAGGACTTTTCTCATCCAGTTTTTGTTATATTGAACAGAATAAATGTTTTACTTAGATATACCAAATGTGATAAGAATAGTGTATCTCTTGGTATTCATGTACTCTTTTATCCTATTAGTGTAATATGAATATAGCAAAGACAACTTAATCGGTCAGAAAATTGCTTGACTTCAACAAGTCGAGAGTAAAGCACAATCATACGTTTCGCATTATGTGTCACGCAATATACCCATAGTGTTTGCAAAAAGCGAGCAAAAGGAAATTTACGAGGGAAATGTAACAGGAAATATTTGTTATGGGAAGGTCGCCTTGGAAAATCTAAAATTTGCGATATACGAAAAAAAGAGCTAAATTTTAAAAGTCTAAAGATATTAGTGTAACAGTTTTCATGCAACAATTGGTAGAGTCGGTAAAGCGAGTGAGATATGCAAAGGTCGTACCGTGTGGAAGTCTGGTATGTGCCTGCTCTTCCAGTAAATAGGTATGAGCTTACAGACAAATATATATGACCTATATTTCAAATATTTATCCATTGAAATACCCATAAATGGTTATGTATATTCGATCATTAATTAAGCCCAAGATATCTGCTTTTTAGCGGCGCCGTCACCAAACGTACGTTGCGGTTATGTAGCAAAGGCGCGCCGCTAAAAAACGCTAGTGTGTAAATGGGCTTATCGATGCTATAAAGTTCCTCGGTTCGTTATTTATAGTCACGTGAAACCACTGAAATGGAATTATCAAAAATCGATTCGTTTAGATTATATTTATAACACAGTATAGATATCGATTCTGATATGCCATTGTAACTAAACGAGTGTACTAATACTCATATTTCTTCTTTCATCGATCAATATACAAAAACTACAATAGAAACACGACATACCTTAGCATCATCGATACATGTATCGCAATTCTCATAAATTGTAAAAGATGAGCTTTGGCTCAAGGGTTGAAACATTTTTCTTCACGCAAATAATGGTTTCGATTTTGATTACAGATGAATTGAGCAATGATTTTTTTAGATGAGCCAAAGCACATCACTCGTTGGTGTCTCGGAGAGTATTCTAAGTCCCGGACTCAGTCGAATTGCAAATGACCGTAGCAGCTCCTAAGCCGTGCTGTGCCGGCGCAGAGGCGTTAAGACTCAAACCCTAGAAAATCTAAACAAAAATACTGTGGATGGGTGTTATCAACAGTAATTTATTTATTTTAATCACAGTGAACATCGTTGCAAAGCGATTTTGTAAAATTCCGGCTCAACTATATAAATAGCGACATTTCTAATTACGAACAAGAATCAAATTATTAATAGTTTTACTATGATACATATGTCGACTACTTTATTATTTCATAGAAAATTAATATTAACGCAGGAAAACACTTTATAAAAAACATAACAAAAAAAGGTCTATCTTATAGTTAACGATAACGCCAGACTAAGCAGAAAAATGAACTAGTATTCCTTTGACGTTATTTGGATACAATCACTATATTTATCCGCCGATCACAACACACACGAAATCAATATTAAAGATATTTGTGTTTTTGCAGTCTAGACCTTACGATCGTAAACAGCGTTATATAAAAAGTAAATTTTTTTTAATAGTTTTAATGATTCCAATATTTCGTTTT